>JANHQD010000505.1:0-15046 GCA_024721195.1 Marasmius sp. AFHP31
AATGTCGGTGCCTGGGTGTATCGCTGCCGAATTCGGTCCTCGAGTTCGAGTCTCTCGAATCTTGGGCTCCTACTGAGTGCTCTCCCAGTGGTTGAGGACTGCTCGCGTCTCGACCCGATCTTGCATTTCTTTTACGTCGTTTTACAGGACACCGACGACTTCGGACCACCGACAAGCGTAAACTTCGTTTTTGAAACCGGTGAGTCTCTCCTCTGTCCTTCATGTGCACTCAGAGCATGACAAGACAACCAACAGGGTTAGATCCACACACACACACTGTCTCACCGAATTGGCTAAACACCGTTCGAAAGCGGACTAAAAGTCTGTTTGTTGGCTCGAATAAATGTCGGCCTTGTGATTTGTGTCAAGCTCAGCCCCCGAGGGCTTTCGCATATTCATTTCGCCTCGTGAGTACTGCATTACTCGCACTCTCTCCCTCTCTTTGTCTCTCGTATATCAGTATGACTGACAATAATCAGTTTCAGGTCGGCTAGAATGAATTCAACGCTATTCCGATTCGAAAACAGAATAAGAAGCTTACTCCCCGGCCCGATAGGACTGGTGCGAACTTCGGTCCCTCTGTCCGCGATGCAGTTCACGATGTCAAGTTGTTCCTGAACCCGTGTTGTTCACAAGCACAGACAACGAGGACCACTACATAACTCTTTTGAGCATTCTAACACTCGGAACTTTTTGATCGGTGTGCAAGATGTGAAATGTGATTTGGTGAACTTGAAGTACCCTTGCCACGCGAACGTACCTGCTCGCTTTTGCAGTCCGATTTGTCCTCGCTCTTCACGTATAAAGACTCGCCAGTTCTTCCTTCAGAAAACAAGAAACTCTCAAACCCTCCTCTTCAATACTACCTCTGAACCAAGCTCACCACCCACGATGTCCTCCCAACTCATTGTCAGAAACGAAGATCCCTCCCTGAAACCCGCTCAGGCGTTCATCGCTGCATGTAATGAGAAGATTGAGGTCTGTCCTTCCGTTCCATCTCTCGTTCAATGCTCACCATCCTGTGTGCAGGAATATAATGATCGCGCTCTCAAGTTCAACATGTTCACCTCCTCCCTGGCCCAGGAAATCCAGTGTCAATTGTGCAAGCACATCCTCGAATACCCCAAAACGTAAGTCGTGGTGGTCGATTCTTCAAGCTTCTTCTCACTTTTCCCCCGTAGCTTGTTGTGTTGCGGGGCGTCATTTTGCTCTCGCTGTATCCTTGCCTATCGCAAAGAAGCCCTGGGACTTGTTACCTCGTCCGGGGAATATCTTCCCGAGCCGGCTATTGAAACCCTCTCCGATCCCGACGGTAGAAGAGCGGGGTGTCCGTCGTGCTGCGACATCATAATCTCTCCCCCTGTCTCATCCCATCGACTGGACTCGATAACCATGGCTTACAGAAAGCTTGCCAGGCTTCCCGAGCCCGAACCCGTCGTATATTCATGGCCTGAACCTCACGCGCTCATGATATCGATCATGAACGAGCGGTACACTAAAATGTACCAGGCCATTCTGAAACGACAGGAAGCCCAGTTGGTGGCCAAGGCAAAGGAAGGAGATAAGCCGATGGTCAAGGCGGAGGAAGGAGACGAGTCGGTGGTCAAGGCGGATGAAGGAGGCGTGTCTGCAACTGATTTGAATTGATTACCATATATATTCCCTTCATGTGCTGTCTCGAGCCAAAGTCCTGAATCTTATCTTCTCATCGATCGGTCTCTACTTCCTTGTACCACTCTCCACTCTTCTCAATCATACTCCTCATGGGAAGACGGAAAGCAGACGATTCTTATGCAGACTTTCTGCTGGATACACTAGGTACTGGTGAAGGGTCAAGCACTGCGCCTACTAAAGTGCATGATGAGTTCCAACTGCTGCTCCAGTCTGTAGGTGATGACTCAGGTGGTGTACCTCCTGGAGACGCACGGGCACCTTCAGATCAATTTGACGTGAGTGCAGTTATATCTCTGCCATGTCATGCATGCCTATCTTCGGGTACCAGGATTTCGCGAGCGTGGTTGATGCCTCGAGCGCATTGAAGGGTCAGGATGCCGACGCCGTGGGGCGGGTGTCGTCTATCATGTCGCAGATGCAAGATGTCTCGAATTCCCTCGACAAGCTCACCGAAGAGATGCCACTCGAAGACGTCGAAAGGCAGCTACAGTCCGCCGAAGCAAAGGCCTCCGACGCTCGTAATATCGCTTCGAAAATTAGGAGGTCAGGTGCAGCAAAGCATATCGAAGAGCTACTTGCGCTCGTCTCTGCGATTGAGGAAAAGTGTCGAGCGTGGAGAGAGAGGTTTCCAGATAACACCCCGATCAACATACACAACAGTGAGCTATTTTAGCTCTCGTTACCAATACAAACCACTCACGTCTTGGCTCCAGGCTGGATTTACCGGGACCGTGTGCCTCCAGCGACCCTCGCAGCGTATTGTTTGGTCCTCGCCAATCGTGTTTTTGACGGGGCTAGCAGGCGAGCCGCCAATCTGACGTTGCGCATGATGAGGCTATTTGGGCAGCTACTCATGTCGCTGGGCCCCCACGAATCACCTCCCGAGCAGCACGATGCCATCAACGCAATTCCAACGGATATCCGAACCGTCGAGACGCGCTTCAATCTTGGCATATCGACCAACGTTTTGGCTGTGTGTCCGGAGTGCAGTTTCACCCACACGCCCAATGCTGCAAATGTATATCCGGATACGTGTCTCTATCGACTCAACGATCGCTTTCTCCCTTGTAATACCGCGCTCCTCGAGGACGGTAGACCCATCAGACAGTTCGAGTATTATCCATTCTTTGAGTGGTTTGCCCGCTTCCGTGCTCTTCCCGACGTCAAAGAGTATGCCGATAGATTTTGCGATGAAGTCGCATCCTGCATTGCAAATGAGCCGGATGTTAGAGACGAGGCGTCGGACGGTCGTTTCTTCCGCGAAATGCCAGGTCACGATGGCAAGAATTTCGTCTTGGACCGAGGAGAAGAGGGACGCTGGTTTTTTACTCTCTACGCCGATTTTTTCAACGTGGAGGGTAATCGCACCGACGGAAAGCCATCCAAAGTTGGCGTGATGGCCCTGACCTGCCTGAATCTTCCAGTGGACATTCGAAACGATCCAGCATACGTGTATATCCCAGGTTTAATCCCAGGCCCTGGCGAACCCAACGGGAAACAATCACATCATCGTCACTATTTAAGATTTCTCGTCAACGACCTCCACGATGGCTATGTCCGTGGTGTACGTGTACACTGCAACGAAGAAACGCCCCCCCGTATCGAAAGAATAGCCCTCGCAGCCGCTGTCATGGACTTAAAGGCCGCTCGCCCATTCATAGGACATGTCGAAGTTACCTCTCATGTGTTTTGCCACGTCTGTAAAGTATGGCATATGGAAAACGTCCTTTGCACCAATTACGAGAGTTGGGAGCCCTCGGACGACGCCAGGTTTCGAGAGGGATCGCAGAAGTGGCTGAATGCTGACTCCACGTCTACGCAGAAACGCATCGAGAAGCTGTTCGGTGCTCGTCTCTCCGCACTTCATCAACTTCCCTACTGGCGATCGTCTGTACAGTCCGTTGTCGACCCGATGCACACTGTCTATCTTCGTGCTGAGAAGATGTTTTGGATGGCACTCGGCCTCGCAAACCCGTCTAGCGCTCCTGGCGACGAAGATGACGATGGCGACGATGATGATCTGGAGGAGAAGGACCAAGGCCAAGTCTGCTTCTACTATCCCTTCACTCCCTCCCCTCCTCTATCATCCGTCAAGGAATCGAAGGATATTTCACCCGAAGATGTACTCGTTGCCCTCGAATGGGACCATCTTTCCGATGAAACTCGCCTATGGTGGTTGGGAAAACGAGATGAGCTAGAGAGGCAGATTCTTGCTGACGACGAACTCCTGAAAGAGCTCAGAAAAGTAGAAGACTGCCTTTCATTGAGGAGACCAACGACAGACGAGGAAAAAGACAAAATGGAAGAAGATCTAAAGAAGAACCATCTAGTGACGCTGCATTACGTTTGTTGTGCACTACTGGCTCTGAGTCCGGAGAATGACCAAAAGAGCCTCTCGAAGTCGGCGCTGAGCAGGCTTTTGATTAGATGGGTGCGTGGATCACCAATCGACGATCATGAGATTTCTGACTGTGCTTCCATAGCGCATCGAGGAGGTACGACAAGAGGCATTTATCTGGCCTAGTTTCACCACACACTCCGACAATCTACCTCGAAGCCTGCAACAGGGCCCTCTCGACCAGAATGCGCGATTCGTAGCGATGGAGATTATGAAGCAAAGGATGATATACTCGACCGCTGTGGGAATAGGATTTATCCACCGTCTTCTCCGCCAACCGATGGAGTTGAGCGAGCTCAACAAACTCGACTCACGCTTGCGAAAAGCACCTACCGACGCACTCCGCTTCGTCTGTCTCGACGTTGAATGCCTGCCGCACGCCCAGCACGTCCAATCTGCTGAGAAAGAGGAGCTGACTCGACGGTTGATCCATTGGGTAGGCAAGCCACTTTCTCATTGCACCAGCATATGTTGAATGATTCGTCTCGTCAGAGGTCAGGGCGCCCTAGGAAAGCTATTCCCAGGATCACGGTTCCCTCTGCAGATATTTTGGCACGCGTCCACATCGCCATACAGAAGACTACTGTACCGTCGGAAATTACTAAACCGCCCTCGAACGTCGGTTTGCCAGCGGCGGGCAGCCTTAAAGCGGACAACTGGCGAGTTCTCTTCGAGATACACCTTCCTCTGGCCCTTCTGAGCTGCAGAGAAGGCTCCCCGACTGCGTTGCCAAATGCTGGTGAGATAGCGGGTGCCGTGGAGACATCCATGTGGCTAACCTGCGCTTCTCTCAACATGGCAAAACGCAGTCTGACACTTGATGACCGCCTACGCTTTCGAGATTGCTGGCGGCGCCATATCGAGGGAGTCAAGGTGTATTTCCCAGGCTTCAGACTTCCAGTTCATCACGTAGGGTTCCATATCTTTGATTTTATGGACTGGTTCGGCCCAGTCCATAATTTCTGGTGCTTTGCCGGAGAGAGGTTGATAAACAAACTACAGGACGTACCTATCAACCATAAGTCTGGTCGGTGATCACAAATACTTCCTCGAAGGTACCCCGCTAACGTTTAATGCCAGGCGAGTACGAGAGTACTCTTCTACGTGCCTATTGCAAAGGAGCCCAATTTCGCCAATGGCTGCTGATCCACCGCCTTCCTGGACTTTTCCGAAAGTGTATCGAAGTGCTTGAGGATCTGTACGGAAGCACATTCTGTTTCGGAAACAGCGAGGTTACGGTTGGAGCCGGAAACACTGGCCTGCCCGTCGGGAAGGATGAGATCTCCCTAGACAAGCTCCCCGTCAATGTCGCCCAACTTTTCCCTGTTGGTCCCAGCAAATCCTTTCGCGAGATACACCATGCCCTCGGACGCTTTACGACGGCTATGACGAACGAGGCTAATTGCTACATCTGTTTCTATCCAGCCTCGGAGGGCCGACGCGATGAGGGATGGATTGCAGCCCGCATCGAGCACATTGTTGAAGTACAAGGGAACATCCGACTGGTTATACGGAGGAACCGAGACTGCTTAAGAACCACACCAGATCCGTTCAACACGTTCTGGAGTCATGGGTTCGAGGCCAAACTAGTCTCCTCTTCGTTTGGAGCTCAACCTGAGCTAATAGACTGGGTGCAAGTCGTTGGACACACAGCAAGATGGCAACTTTCGGATGACGAGATTGCGGTTCTCAAACTTAGCTAGGTTTGTACATACACGCGACACCGTACGACGACTGATGCCTCCCAAGGTTGACCCAGTATTACTATGATTTTTCTATTCGATCCATCTTCAGTGACTATGACAAACTCAGAAATAGTTCATTCGATTCCAGCTCCTTTGGCTCTGCTGCGCGTGTTTGGTATCTGTCTTCCCCCACCATCGTCCCCTGCTACCGCCTGCGAGTGAATAGCTTGATTAACTGCTTTCAGCGCAGCAACAGCGCTCGCCTTCTTCAATGCCGAGTTGCGGTACTTCACAATACCCAGAATGAAATCATCGACCGGCCAAAGGTTCTTGTATTGACAGAGGAAGGGAAATTTTGCGAGGGTCTGGTATGAAACGGAGGTGAGATGGCGAAGGGACGTTATCCGGGCGGTCTCACTTTCTGTTTAATCTTCTTGATTTTAGCTTGCGACTGTTTAGTGAAGCTAAGCTTGCAGTCGAGGCTCCTCAGAACCTGATCCCTAACAAAATCCTTGTCGCGAGTTCGGTGACAGGATTACACATTTGGGAACGATCGACTCACTTTGACTTCTTCGAATCTGGTGTTGGTCCAGTCCAGCTTCTTCTCGAGGTTGTAACCGCCTGTGCCTGGTCTGCCGCATTCGCCCTTCGGTTTCTTTATCAGGTTGCTGTCGTCACTTGGCCAGGTTTGAACGTCGTCGGCTTCATCCTAAACATGTGTAACCATGATAGAGCGTGGAGAAAAAACCGCAGTTTCACGCACGATCAACAGTTCATCATTGATTAAACCATCGCTACCCTTGTCTCCAGCCTTCGCCCCTTGCTCATCCTCGGAGCAAGTGTGATTTGGAACTGATGGCACTCCTGGATGCGAGGATTTGCTGGCGGCTGCAGGGGCTGGGGGATCACTGGAAGTCGTGGACGAGAAGCGAACTCTATGGGATCGAGTTGCAGGAGCGGGGCTGACCCCACCACGAGAGCGACCGAACAACGACACCCGTCCGTCCGGCCATATCTCTGTGTGTTGGAAACACTCGGCGCGACTGAACATCAGAGAGGTAATGACGATGTTGTGGAGGAATGAGCGAATTCCTCCAGCGTTTTATCTCTCGTCGCGCCACACCATTGTGCCACTGCACGATCTGCTCTTTGACTCGTTCGATCATGAAATGTTTGAAATGTGAAATGTGAAATGCGAGATGTGAAATGTGAAATGTGAAATGTGAATAGGCACGGCACTTCCATCTTATCCCACGCACCTTACCTGTGGATGGAGGATATGTTCAGATGCCATGATCGCGGAAAAGTCAGGATGCAGCGCGATGTAAGTACGACCAATGACCATGCAGCCTCCACGCGTTGTTACTTCAGTCTCCTCACAAGACCAGATCAAATCTCGCCTTTCTTTCTCTGTCTTTTCATCGGTGTCCCTTCACGGCTTGTGTATGAACCTTTCTCCTCTGCTCTCATCTCAGCTTTGACCTAACAATTCTTCAGTCTACCACCCCGGCCAATCAAATCCATGCCGCGCTACGAATTACACACGACATTAATAGGCCCTAAAGACGCGGTGTTGTCCGTCTCCGTTTCTGTCAAGGGGAAATTTATCGCTGCTGCAGGTACATTACGATGGTTCTCTTTCTAGAATCAATTTTTTCAAAGTGATAACAGGGTTCGGCGGTATCTCAATCTGGGATTTGGCAACCTTGAATGTGGTAGCTATTCCGACCAGGTTTTGTACCCCATCACCTTCGGACCCAACATCCCTGGCTTTTGCTTGCAAATGGGTTTACTTCCAGCAATCCAGTCGACATGTTCTTCTTCTGGGAACGCTTTCTGGCGAATTATTTGCCTGGTACTGGAATGATGAAACGCGAGTGAGTTACTGTCTATCAGTTCCGTCAGTGCATCGATTTCTTGACACCACTCCATTACAATCCCCTCAGCTATTTCAAGAATGGACACGCGCTTCCCCTGCAATTAGCATCGCCCAAGTTTTGTCCATGGACGTCCATAGTTCCAACATCGGCGCTAGCGAAAGTGCACACATCGCGGTATCACACGCGGACCGAACCGTAACGGTGTGGAAATTGTCGTCTGTTGGAAAATTTGAGAAGTTGTTCAACGTCGAGACCGAAGCCCCGTTCGTTCCTGCAACCATCCAATTCGACGAGAACCGAAATGTTTATGTGTTTCCCGTCGCTGGAGGAAGGATGTACGTCACTGGTCGACTGAGAAGTATTTTGCTCGTACTCAATAACGCTTGACAGGTTGCAACTGGACGCCGTGAACGGTACAATAGTGTCCCAAAGAACAATTACGAGATTGGAAAGCTCCACGATGTATGCCTTTCGATTCTTCTGTACTGCAGCATACGCTGAATTACCGCCAGGGGATCGGTCATCCTGGACGAGGCAAATGATCGTCTCATAGTCAGCACCATTGACCGCTGTGAACTATTCAGTCTCTCAGATCTGAGGCACCAGAAAACCTTACCGAGCATCTCGCGCCCCGTCGTTCCCTACCCGAGGCAGCTTACTCTAACCGAGGGCGGTACCCGATTTGTAACTGGGACCGACTCCGGATATGCCATCGTATATCGGATGGATCGACTCAGTGTGGAGCAGAAATTGATCTATCCAAAGAATGGATTGGTCCAAACTGTCGCTGTGAGCAGTACTCAAACATTCAATTTTTTTTCGACAGAGAACTCAGCTTGTAGCAGAGCTATAGTGACGACGATTGGACATACATTGCAATTGCTGGCTCGTCCGGTGGACAAGACCAGGATGTCCTCTTGTATCGCCGATCCAACAGAACATTCTACGCGGCGCTCTGGAGGCGATTGCGCGACCTGGCACCTGTCTCTTCTTTCGCGATTATGGTCACTGTCCTGATTCTTGGAATGATCTTGGGCGTTGGGCTCAAAATGGTCTCAGTAGTGAGTTATGCTGTGGTTTACAGATTTGAGGCTCACTGACGATCCGCACCGCGCAGAAATTACCGACTCTCGAACTCAATTGGGACACCCCTGCTCATGGCGCACTTGCTAGCACTGCAGTGTTCATGAACGACGAAACTGGAGGCACTACCTCTCCCTCCGCAACGGCAACGGTGATCGTAAAGGAGACCCCGGGTCCAACTGTAAGAACGGTGACCGTACTAAAAACATTCCTTCCCCCCCCGAAGACTGTGGCCCACTCGTCCAGTCGACCCGTTGCTACGACACTCTATCTTGACTAATTACTACGGCTCGCGGTCAGTTGGTATTCAATAGTAATGCATCGAATTCACTGAAGCCCTGAATCGTCCGCCCTTGAGTATAAATTGCCACACGTGAGCTGCGTGATCGATGCCTCATGGGACACATGCTCATTCCGCCTCGTAACGTTGATCTTCCTCTCATGAACTCCCATGTCAAACGGTCCACCAGATTCTGCTACAACAAGTAGCCCCAACAATGTCTCGAGACTGGCAGTTAACGTAAAGGCTTTGCTCGAGGGACCTTTTGACGAACTGACCTTTCTCAGAGACTAGGCCTTTTCATTCTCAATCGCGCGCTCGGAAGAAAGGAGCGCGCTACTGTTACGAAAAGCAGAGAACAACTCGAAGAATTTCTGAACGATCCTGCGGTTCATGGACCCCGTACCGAAGATGAACGACTCGATCTAAGCGGGAACACTGTGAAGGACATGCAACAATCGCCTTGGAATCGGATGCTCAGCTTCGAGTTGGCCCAGAAAGCGCTTTCCCTTGTCCCTGAGGAAGCTGTTCTTGGTGGATATAGCACCAGTGTCGTCACTTGGATGGGGTTCTTCGACAAAAAGTTTATATCAGTCTTTCGGGACAAGCTCAAAGCGAAGAAGGAGGCGGAGTCTCGAGCAATCCTCGATAAGAAAGAGAATAAAGACAGTTCTGGAAGCGTGAGGAAGAAGGTGAGTGCGTCCCATTAGTCAAGCCTTGAAGTTCTTGGACTTACCGTCTCCTCAGAAGTTCAAAGACCGCGAACTCGTTGCTTCAACCATGCAGCAACACTGTCGTGACTCAGGCGATCACTCGAATGAAATTATGTGGGGATATCTCATCCGTTCTCTGTGGGAATTTGGCGAGGATGGCATGTCAGACGAGGAAAACGGGCAGCAAGACGGGAAGAAAGTCAAATTCGTCCACGGGATCGACTTCAGACACCCCGATTTTGATCCACTCTTCCGAGTCATAGTAGATAACGCACGGAAAGAGCATCCCGGTATATTCCCATCGCGAGGACGGGATAGGGATCCTCGAATACCTAGTGGCCGGATAGTTCAGCGTACGCCACCCCCTGGGATTGCGGAAGGTCGGTTCCGGCCAGGATATCTAGAAGCCAGGGCGAGGGAGGGGAACCCATATACGGAATTTGCTGCATATGATTTCCCCGCATCCAGGTATTCGCTATAGCTCACAACCTCAGGTCCAGTGAAACTGATAGCCAGATAGATTCATATTCAACTCGCAGCCGCGAATTCCTTCTGATGTTTCTCTTCCCCAAAATCACCGCGCTATCGTACACCCCCCGTCCCTGTACCCTTTAATATGGGCAATTCCGGCCGTCTCGTTTACCTTGGCAATACTGTTATATCACGACTTCCTTATGACGATCATTCTCTCAATATCCAGTATCTCAGTTTACTACTATGTTACTGTTGATTAGACGCGTATGGCCTCTGGATTCGTGATACACAAATAATACAGTGCTAATAATCCGAATACTATTGTTAGCTCGCGTCCGACAACACTAATCATTTAACTTGGTAGCCTAGTTGATTATACGCTTCAAGAGCTGTTGTTAATCCGTATATAGAGACCGAATTCTTGTTGATATCGATTGGTCTGTCGAATTTAACAAGTCGGAGCAGGCTCAGAGTGATTCAACAGTGATTAGAAACAGCAGCCTGTTTGTCACGTTACCGCATCACGATCCGTCGCTTTACCAATTGATTACCTCTACTTACACCTCCACTCTTGCGCCTCTCTCCTTCGAATCGAACCAACGCCAAGCAAACAGACTTTCAAATTGGTTAGCTACTTCCAAGCTCATGTTGAACCTCTGTCTGACATCTGTTACTTACTCCAGGAAACGGACGAACAAACCTCCCCAAAAAACAAACACCAGATTGGCGAAAAGGCGTCTGGCGTGCTTAGACTTGAAGAATTTCAGTCTTCTTCATAGGCTTGAGAATTCAGTCTTTCCGGTTCTTTTTCTTTTTCAGCTACCTCCACATACGCTTCTCGATCTGTCGACTCGTATCATGTCGGGTATTGCGAACAACTTGCCTACCTTGGTCAACTTCAGCGAAAAAACGGGTGAGTACTCCTCCGTATCGACTCATACTACTCTCTCATCTTCATTTCCCGCCTTCTCACAAGCTCTTGAGCCATACCAAGCCATTGATGGAAAGGTCGGAGCGTGGATTGAAGATGGCAAATATTTCGTGACTTCCCCCAACTCTACAGAATTGTACCAACCACTTTTTGGCTCGAGGGAGATTTATATGCGACAGAACTACCGTTTCGGTGCTGAAGATCCCATACAGTATCCTCAGCCTTTCATTCCCGATCGATGTCACTGGGCTGCCATTCCACGTCGACCTTCTTCCTCTGCTCATTCGAGAGCAAGATGGTGGGATTCTCTACCACCGGAAGCTTTTGTCCACGAGCCAGACAGCGCAATAAAGGGCATTGGACGGTGGTCACAAACTTACATCACTCCTTATCAGGAAGATTGTAGCCGTCTTCACGAACGCGTTCAAAAATATCGCTCTGGCCAAGAATACGCCGGAGGGGACAATAGGTTGATACCCGCCCTCAATGGTCAACTGGAGCGGACGCTTCGTCACCTTTTGACCATGCCCCTCCCTCTGCATCGTGCTCGTCAACTATGGTCGTTTTTCCAGCGATGGTATCTGGAGTTAGTTGGGGCGTTGGATTGGATGGAACTGTATCTTCCGGTGATGAATGGCAGCGCTTCTCCCTCCGAAACCTCACGCGTGCATGCTGCCGTAGCTACGGGGGCATTTCTCACCTCTGTCAAAGACTGCGAGTTCTTTTTTCGAGCAGGCATCCCATTTTGGCTGATACGTTCTGCCGAGCACCATTCCACAGTTCGCGTTGACGAGGAAGTTGTCCCGTTAACTCCTTGTGCGCTCAAGATCTGCTTGGATGATATCATGTCGCACGAGAAGGAAGTCTTGTATCATGGGTCGCTTCACGCCCTGGAGAAAGCTACCGCTGTCGAAAAGTTTGGATTGGCAATCGTTGACTACACCAACGATCCATTCAGCGTGCCTGTCACAGAATTGTCCGCTCCATCGCACCCCTCGTCTGCTCCACCGCATTCCTCTTCTACTGGCCCTTCGCGTCCAAAGATTAAACGGCAACGTCATGAACCATGTCCGTAACAATATAGCACAGTACCCTCGCTTTGACAGAAGCTTACCTTTTCTTTCTAGACAACAAGGGCAAGTCAAAGGCACAAAATGTCCACCACGCGGAACGTGATAAGTTTGTCGAGATACGCGGACCATGCTCTCCCCCAGTACCAGAAGTGTGGGTCAACGCTCTGTCCTCCATCGACAGAAGTCGTCGACCAGCAAAAGCTCAAGTTATCAATGGTGGTTACTCTTTCCCAGACCCGGGAATGATACTCTACCCACCACAGGAAAAACGGGAACGGCTCCTTCGCAATTGGCTGCGGTTTCGACCTGTGCTCACATACCGTCATTGTATGCCAGCATCCGTCGCCTCCGGCGCATGGTCTAGCAAGCAGTGGCGCGTCATTCTCGGGACAACAGAAGATTACGTTGTGAAGGATGGTTCACACAAGATGGCTGAACAGCGAGCAGCGGTGCAGGAGTTACTCGGCCAATGCTTGAAGTTCTATCGTTTGGAGATTGATCCCAACCCCCAAGACACAAATCATTTCACCTGGCAAGGTCACAGACTACCGATAGGAAGACTCTCAGACCCCCGGGTCGTCCAGGAGATTGTCTGGGAGCTCTTCGAACTGAACTTCCGATTCGAATTACATGCTCTCAATAACAAGATGCGCCCCGCCGATATTCCCTTCAGCCCCGAGGTTCAAGATTGCTTCTCGGGTTTGTCTGGGATTGGCAATCCGACCCAGATAGATTTTCGCAGGGCTAACAGTGGTCTTGCTGCGGCTTCGATACGGCATCGAGGGAAGTACTTCCACCGACTGTGTCTGGTCATGAAAGATTGGGCGGGAGGCGCAAAGGCCGAGAGCTTCGTGGCTGGGAAGGAGAAATGGGAGGAACACTCCGACGCCGAGCTAGAGATAATGGAGCAGTGGGCAACGAAGTTCTATTGCCAGACATTCTTCGAACATTTCGGCCGTCCTCCGATCCTACCTCATCGTCTGGACTAGTCAATCAAATCACGCATCCCGTTTTGTACTCATACCGTTCAGTAAGTTATTTATTTACACAAATGTACCTTGTATCGAATCTCGCCTCGTCTCGCTCCATCGAGTTGCAGCTCTCAACGGTGTGCTTTGTGCGTTGTAGTTTTAGTGATTGTGATTGTGAACTTGAAATGTGATATGTGAAATGTGTGAAATGTGACAATGCGCGAACTAAATGTGACGATGCACGAACTACAGCCCTGAAAATAAGCACCATGCCTTCAACATGAGTTCAAACTTTCAAGCCCCAAAAGAAAACGGAATGAGTTTGTTCGTCACTATCAGGAGCAGGCAATTTTTATAAAAGGAACAAGTCATCCTCACCTTGTCCCCACATTCCGCTCATTCGACTCTCTGCACCCCACGTCCAACTTGAATCTGCGACTTCGTTCTTCCATGCCTGTGAACGCTTCCCCGAAACCTTTTCTGGCCCGAGCGAGAGGTCTAGCGGCCCCGTATTTGACTCCTCCAACTTCCCCCGACAAGGGTAAAAGAGGAGCGATCGAGGTCGAAGCCGAGGCGAAAGATCCTGGACTCCTTGCGAGTACGAGGGCGTTCTTTGAGGCGGGGGCGAATATGATGGTATGGTTGAATTCCTGTTGGAATTGTATGTTCTATTAGTGACACATTAGCCGCAGGACAAGCTCAAATTGGACGAGATACAAAGCGAGTGGCTTCGAGAGCAAAGGCGTTACATTACCTGCCCTATCTGTGCTCGAACTTATTCTTCCGCCTGGACGTGAGTGCTTCGCTGCATATTCTGTTATTCTGTCCTAATGGAATTGAAGCTTCGACTGCGGTCATGATGTATGTGGTCGCTGTTTGGAGGAAACGGAGCAAGAACAAGCTTATAGTGGTAGCTGGAAGGGTGACCCACCACGCTGTCCTCTTCCTGAATGCCAACAAGAAATGATCTTTGGACCTTGTCGTAACGCGGCTCTCGAGAAGATCACCAATCTTGTTCGATTGGAGCTGGAGCTGGAGGAGCCGGCGAAAGATTGGGTTTTTTGGCCGAGCAACATACTTGTGGAGTGGAAGTTTCGTCAGGAGTATGCGAAGATTCAGAAGTGATGCTGGGACCTCTAGATACGACCTCTAAATACTTGTTTGATCATGTAATAGGCAACTCTTGAAGGCATTGCTAGGGCCTCCGAGCCCAGTGTACGGCCGTCATAGTTGAAAGCTCGATTCAGAGATGTTTTCTGTGAACCAACAGAGTCATTGGAAAGGCGCGATGATCTATTGAACCATCTATCTAAACACGCGCATCTCAGATAGGTAGTTTGTTTCGATGACTTATCGAACAGCGAAATCGGCCTGAAAAGGCAAACAAGGAGTCGAGTCACAGAGTCAACGTAGGGTCGAAGTTCGAGTCGCAACCTTAGTCAGAGACAGACGGCCTTGAGCCAGTCGAGTGCCGGCGGTTTTTAACCAGCCTACTGTCCAATTGCAGGGTACGATGGGGTCATTGAGACAAACGGTAATGAAGCTCAACAATAAACTCACGATTACGCACGTCGTACGTCGCACGAGGAGGTCCATAGGCTAGCAAGTGATTTGGAGCTGAGGCCAGAAGTGGATGGGCATTTATTCACATCCTTAGTTGACCAGCATTTAGCCAGATCAGAGAGAGAGGCGGGTTTTAGCCAACCTACCGGACGCTGAAGACGAAGACAGTGACTTGTAATGGACTTGAGTCGTAATGCTCACGATCACGACTTTACACTTGTTTGGGTGAGTGTGGCCATCTGGGAGCGTGGGAGCGTAACCTCTTGACTTCAAACCTCTATCAGACTCTGTCATGATTTCCAAAACACCTTCCCTCTCCCT
>JANHQD010000506.1:0-14320 GCA_024721195.1 Marasmius sp. AFHP31
TATGTACTGTGTTTACAATCCAGCGCGACGCGAGTTGAACAGCATGTGACATGATGAGATTATCAGTCTGTTATCTACATCTGAGGCGTTATCTATATCTGAGGCGTTATCTACATCTGAGGCGTTATCTCTGTCTGACGTCTTATCTCTATCAGAGATATCATCTCCTTATCTGTAGGTGACATCACATCACGGCTCACGCGCGGGACCACAGGAAACTGTCTAAGTTGAGCCGAATTATTCGACAATTATTCCGGTACTGAGATTTCGCTAATTCTCATGGCACGTCCCACCGGTAAGTACCCCCCTGTTCCAGAGTCTATTTCCTCTGATATTTGGGACTATCAGGTGTTGGCCTGCTTTGGCCTGCTTTCTGAAGCAGAACAGTGGGAAAGTTTTAGAGTTTAACGTAAATTCAACAAGATGTTGTTAGGTGAGAATTTTCTTGGCGTGTCAATGTTTGAGCACCGAGTCTGCCGCTGGCAAGCTTTGTCCTTGCAAGCCTACAACCACCTACATGGTGACGACGCTAAACGTCCCGAGCCCCAGCCACTTTTCTCTCGATCCTCCAAGCCTCAAATTCTTTCACACATACTCATCTTAGGATGTCAGGAGTATCTACACGACCCCGTTACTCACACAGAGAAACCAAAGGCGGGCTCTCGACATTGGTACAAAATCACTCGAATCCCAAAGGCAATTCGGTCTCGATGCAGGGCTAAGGATGGAAAAAGAGGCATGACTCAGACTGTAGGTCTGCGTCGAGACTAGAGGGTTTTTCTCCAACTCATTCGATGGATGGACCTACAGGCGATTACATCAAGGACACTGAAACAAAACTCATCGCAAAGTGGAGGTACTCTAATCCAGGATAATGGACATATGCCGATGGGTGAGTGACACGATATCGTTTTGAGTACCCGAACTGAACGAACTTGGCAGTCTCTGAAAGAGCGACCTGTCGAAAACGATTAACTATGGATGATGTCTTGGGAACAACCTATAGTTTGCGCTATCATGATCCTCTCTCTCTCAGCACGACAGCACTGGGCTTTCGCTCAGAATCGAGTTCTCTTGATTCATCACATGGATTATCGTAACAAGGGTTGTTTGATTCGAAGGAGCTGTGCGACATGGCACTGAGATTCCTAACACATCTTGGGCTTCGACCGGATCACCCAACCCCCTCCTCATGGAGTTAGTACAAGCCCACGTCAGCATCTAATCAACTTGGGATGTTCGGCACTCCAATATCTTGAGTAGTACTAGTGAGTACGCTGGGCCGATGAGCAGCATCACCCGTCTAACGTGTCTGTTTTGCGGCTAGCACACCATCGACATGTCCTCCAATCCCTTTAAGTGACTGAACGCTCAACATTTTCGCTCCCATTTGTGCTGTTGGGCTGCCCAGTCTCGGAATCTCCAACCGAGTTTATTGAGCCCGAGTCCATGGGTATTTTCGGGACTGTGGCGAATTGGTCACTGTCGCATCGATATCAGCTCTTGATATATCAAACCCTCTGGGCCTTTCAAGTCTGAATAGGTCGTTCGCTTTGGGTGACTAGACCCGAGGAGAGAGAAGCCTGAGAGCAAGTGGACTTAGGTCGCCAATCCAGTGCCGCTATTTTCGGGCTGACAACGCACATTTCGTTCAGAGAGACGGTCAGTCGATAGTGTATACGATAGGTAGTATTCCTATACTAGTCAAGTAGTATACTTGCGAACCTGAGTAATACAAATCGACGGTAGACTGGATAGGAACGAAGCAAAACCAAAACCGAACAGAGCTCTAAGTCAGAGGTGGGGTGCGTCGAGGCTCGTCCCTTTTGGGAACGTGCCAGCGGGTGAGTTATGGTGCACGAGGACGGCCCACTGAAGAGCGACCGCGCGTCTGAGGGCGACCTGAACCACCCTCAGACCCCCCACTCCTACGACAGCTGGAGCTCGACTCTGACTTCTTCTTCGCAGCTAACCTTTCCTTCTCGAGCTGTTCGCTCTCTTCCTTCCATCTCTTCATCATCGAGGCGTCGAGTTTCCATGCAAGGTCTGCTTTATTCCTCGCGTGCGCTAGATGTCCTGTCGCCACGAAGGATTTATCCCTCCAGTACCGTAGGAAGGCGTCTGAACTCCATCTACCGGATGCCTTCACCACGTAAGGATTGCAGCCTGCCTTCAGGTAGAAGGTCGTTCCTCCGATTTGAAAAGAGTGACCGGTTAGCGGGTCCAACCCCGCATCTTCCCAAATCTCGTTGCATCGTTCCATCACTACCTTCTTCGTCAGCACGACCCTATGACCCCTTTCGTTTAGGTATGAGAACAACGGTGTCCCTTCCGCCAAGTCGTTTGCCACAATATGACGATATACCGCTGTTACTGGATCCGTGAGATCGTCTGATTGACGTGGTATGACCAAGAAATCGCCTCGATAGATTCTCGTTTTCGTGGAGGGTAGGAAGAGTGTGTAGGCTTCTCCGTCTCGAATGATTGTGAGGTCGCGGCCCGTTGGGTGAATCAGGTGGTCGTATAGCGCAGGGTCCGAGTTTGTTGAGAGGAGTTCGCCCATTCTCGCTTGTCCGTAGAACGCGACGGCGACGCAGGCCATGATCGCTATATCTTTGTTATCGCCTTCATCTCCCTCGTCGTCCCCTAGGTCCAGCATTTCCTCCAGTACGTCCATCCTCTCCTTCGAGACTGGAGGTCGTTCGGGCTTCACCGAGTGAGGTGGTCTCAAACGTTTGCATCCTCTCACCGCGTCTCTCAGCAGCGTGCCCCCTTGCCATTTCATTCCCAACATCTCGTAGTGGTCCCGCAGCAGTCTCATGTGCTTTCTAGCCGTGTCGTCCGATAAGCGCTCTGCAAAGAACTCCGAGACGTAGTTGACGAGGAATGGTTCTGAGGGAGGGGATAGCGACTCGTCCTGAAAGCTGTTGAAGTCTGCCCACTCCGTCATGCAGGATACTGCCCCTTTCATGCGTTTCTTCTTGTCTTCCGACATCGCGTAGGACAATACGCGTCGTGCTTGGTTCGATATGCTCGGAGAGTGTATTCCTGAGGACGACGAGCTTCCCGAAGTAGTGGAGTTTGCTGATATGGACGATCTGGACTTTTTCGGAGTGTCGCCTCTCGATCGAGCTCAGTTGTGGTTGTATCGTGAGTAAGATGTGTGTGTTCTAGTCATAGTAGCGTGTTTTAGACAGTGTTCGACAGGATATATGCTGGTGAGAAGACTCGGTGTGAGAGTCGTTGTACAAGGACGATGGAAGTAACGAGGAAAGAGGTGAGTTGTTCACGCGTCTGCCCCCCAGCGCTTATCTCATCGTCACGTGGGGCGTGTCTTTGGGCCGCGGCGTGTACTCTTCCCCTTTCGACTCATCTCGGGAATTTTCTTCGAATCATTATATTTTTACCTGTACTTTTGTCTCGACGAGTACTGGGTATCACGACATGGAGAATGTAGACTAGAGCGAACGAATATCGTATGATTATACGAGTGTTACGAGGAGGTATCCGAGTAATGTAGTGGTATAGCTACACAAGTAGTCGATGAGGAAGCGAATGAACGAACAGGAACGATGATTACGGTTGGACCCTATGGTCATGATACGAGACGTGTGTTTGTATGTGTTGCGAAAGGTAGTGAGGTAGCGCCGGGGGATGAGCGTGAAGTTTCGAGCGCGGTGGGAAGACTCCTCTCGATGGGGCGTCTGCCGGATTCACCTTGGTGTTGACGTATCGAAGTGACAGCCAGATTCCGTGGTCCTGGAATAGTCCCACTATCTTCCGCAGAACTTGGTTCTGCTGCGAGCCCCTGGATCTCCCCGAGTCGAGTGCACCGATCACCCCTTGGTTGTCGGAATGCAAGATGATATGTCGATTCTCCAGCTTCGAGGATATCAGGGTCCTCACCGCCAAGTCGACCGCCACCATCTCCGCCCAACCGATGTCCCTCCCCTCTGACTTCCAGCCCTGCTTGAGTTCCCAAGCGAGCCAGCGTCCATTGATGATGAGGGCGATGCCCCAGGACGTCGAAGCATCGACGTACAGCGAGGTGTCTGCGCACGGTGGCGGTGGGCGGATGATCTTGATGCCTACGAACGACTGGGCAAGTTTCCTATCCCACCACTCCAAGTCCTCCTGAAGGGATGCCGAGATCCTGTGCTTCACGAAGGATGATGATGACTTGAAGCCGGCCCTGAACTTGAATAGGTTCACCAGGTACGCTTTCCCTTCCGGCACCACCAAGGTGACGTGGTTCAGCGTCCCTATGAGGGACTCGGTGTCTGCCTTCGACTGCGGGGAACCCGCCACCCACGGCTTCAACTTTCCTCTGTACTTCTCCTTCTTAGCCGTCGGCAGCTCCACCGTCTTCTCCATCAACGACCAGAGGAATCCGATATAAAGGAACGTGAAGGCGAAAGGTATGAATTTTAGGAGTGCCCAGGGCCAGCCCAGCCAACCTGCAATCTTCCAGATGAGATCCGCGTCGTAGCTGTACGTATAGTTCCCGCTATCGTCGACCCCCGTTGGGTACCTGAACGCAATAAAGTTGTCGACCCATTTTATGACCGCCTCGACCCCGAAGAACTTGAGGATCTTCACCATAGCGTCGGCCAGCCTGCCCCAGATTCCCGGCGCCGAATCTTCGCCGAAGTTCAGCGCCTGATCTAGATGCACCTTGTTGTCGAGCTGCAAAGCCACGAATGGTCGTACGGTAGGGTGTATTGGGACGTTTCGAAAGGCAGCGTCTACGTCGAAGACCGCAGCCTGTGTGCCAGGTTTCGCGTCCGCCACCAGTAGGAAACACTCTGAGAAGGTTCCCCACTGGCACGGGTAGTTGCTAGAGTCGATGAGGCTGTTTACCGAGATCTGTGATGTGTCGATTGTAGTAGGTATCCCGAACGAAGGTGGCGCGATGAGTGGAAGAGGTGAACGTGGAAACGAATGATTGATAACGATGCGAAACTTCCCTGGCTTTTGTTCTAGTACAGCCATAGGTGCAGTCCTGAACGGACCGATGAGGGATTCCAGCAGCTCTGGATCGTAACCCTCCGACAACTGGCCCAGCCGGATCTCCTCCGCGAATTTTGCCCTGATGATAGCAGCTTCCTCCTCCGTCTTGAAGTGGTTCGGCGGCGAGTATGTCCTGTCGACCCGGTAGCCCTCCACTCCAATGAGGAAGCCTTCCCTCAACCCAACGACGACGTCCCCGAACTCCTCCTCCAACCCCGCCTCCCTCAACACGCGCTCCCACCCATCAGGGTCGAAGCGAGTCACCACCGGGAACACCTCACTGGTGTCCCTGGGAGTTGTGGTCGGCGCTGCCACAGATACCGCACGCGTGGCGGAACCTGCAGCCCTGCTTCGTGCAGGTCTTTGTGTTGAAGAAGACACAATAGGCGTTGGCGCTGCTGTCGACCCACTCGCCTGAGCTCGGATCTCGCTTGAGCCAGTCCCCAGGAGCGTCGGGGTGCTTACCGAACGGGTGCTTGCACTTGGCTCCTCCCCTCCAGCATACACCCTTCGCTTTTTGGCCCTGTGAGGATGACGAGTGACCTTGATTCCCGGATGAACCACCCCGAAAGGAAGACACGCCTTGCTTGTTCGACTGTGGTTGAGCAGGCCTCGCGTCCCTAGTTTCCTCCCGAATGCTGTGCCAGATCTCCTCGTCCCAGATATCGATGCGAACACAGTCGTTGTGACGCCTGCCCATCCACTCGTTGATGACTGTGTTGGTGTACTTCAGGTACGACTGGAATATTCTATGGAAGTCGGGCTTGCTCGTTATCATCTTGAACATCCGGGCGAACATGTCGGCGATCGCTCTCGACCGCCTGCCCGGTCTCCGACGACCTGGAATCACGTAGAATCTGGCTATTGCGGCTGGCATACGATCCCTGGCAGCGTAGTAGACCCCGATCGAGATCCTCTCGTCTGGGACGTTGTCCATGCGCTTCTCCTTCGTGAGTGGGTCGATCGTGACCCGGAGACCTGGGAAGTCGGGCTCAAACCAGGCCAACGACATTGGGATGCGCCAACCGTCGGCCAAGTTCTCGATGACGGGTAGCTGAAGCATAGTTGCCGACCGAGAGGGGGGAACTGCCTCCCCGTCCTTCGGATCCTTGGGAACGAACCTCCGGTCCCTCCTCGGACACCTGCGGGAACGGGAACGGGAACGGGAACGTGAGCGAGAGCTGGAGGAGTCGCTATCCTCCGAGTACGACGAAGAGTCGGAGCGTGAATCCGAGGATGGGGATCGGCGGCTCCTGCGCTTGCCCCTGCGACGATCCTTTCCCCGACGTCGAGACCTATCCCTGCGGTGGGATCTGGACCTGTCCCTCCTCCGGGAACGAGACCTATCCCTCCACCTCGACTGTGAGCGATCGTCATCCCGAGAGCTGGATCTGTCCTTGCGCTTCCGACGGGACTTCTCCTTGCGAGACCGAGCCTGCCGCTCCTGCTGCATGTGTTCCTGCCCGTCCCTCCCCAATCTAGGGTTGTAGTGGGCACGGTCATCCTCGACCTCCTTCCCTGAGGGTTCGACGTAGTCACCCTTCCTCGACGAGTGGCCGGACTTCTTCGAGTCACGCTTCGAAGGCGCTAGCACCAAAGTCAGACGAACGATCATCACGAACGAAAACAACAATACGAACCCGGGGATACATCCCTCGGTCTACGACGAGACTGCTCACGACGTCTCTTCGGAGACGCCGACCTGTCACGATTGCGATCTACACGAGAGCACAACGAAGTGAGTGCCCTGAACGACACGAGAAGAAGGAGGCCCGATGGCGTACCTTCACGACGACGAGAGGCGTCACCCCGATGGGATCTGCCTGCAGGCTCAGCACGATCTTTGCCCTTGCCCTTGTCTCTGCCACGAGGCCGTTCGACCTCTGGTTCAGTCGAGTCTGGAGCGGGCGACTGTATGCGCTCCGAACCGTCGAGTTCGTGCGCCTGTTGCATGTGATCGTCTCCCTCCTCGGGGTACAGGTGAGTGACGTCCACTTCCTCGGGATCGCCCATCTCCTCGTCTGGAGAATCCGCTGGAGGCGTGGCCACGGCGTCTTCGTCGATGCTGTACTCCCCATCTGCATCCTCGTCGTCATCCTTGTCTCCATCCTGGGTCAAGCTTCTCGAGCGAGTTTGATCCTCAGGCACTGGAGTGAGTTGTTGCTGAGATGACGAGGCCACAGCGTTCTGCTGGGGTTGAGGATGCTGCCCCTGAGCCGACTCAGGATCCTGGCCAGAAGGTGCCGCCGATGCGAAACGATTCTTGTCGTGAGCCGCACGAGGGTGTCGCTTGACGACAGCTTTGGGCTTGAGAGCCGCAGCGAGGCCTTTCGAAGGCTTGGACGTATGTTTGGATGTCGCTGTCATCTAAGTGTGTATGTATGCGGTGTGAATAGCGTCTAAAGGAACCGAAAGAACGATGTATGGAGCTTCTCTGCGTCAAGAGGTAACCGGGAGTCGAAAAAAACACAAAGAGAAACGAGAGAAACGCGAGAGTCGACGATGAACGCTTTCATACGTCGAGGTCGAGACGAGAGAAGCAACGAGTCACCTGACCACGTTGCTTCTCACGAAACCGCTTGCTCGGAGCCTCCGGTCCGTGCATGACTAGAACCGACATCGATTTATTTTCATTTTGCACATCATAGACCTTCTTGGAACATTGTGATGCGGAGGCTAAAGCTCTGGAATTACAACTACCAGAGGAGGAGGAAGGACGTACGTGAAAAGACAGTTGGAGAGGCTGGGGCTCGTGATTTTTGAACTCGAATTTGAACCCTCACTACATCCTCTACAAGTCCGTTCAAGGGCATATTCGTGACATTACGGATGGCGTAATAGCAACAACTACAGGGAGTGGATAATAAGAACAGTGGCGTAGTGTGTACTTGTACATGATACAGTATATCTTTATCAGAGAGACTCATTGGACACTCTACAAATGAGCAAGAAGGATGCGAACAATTGAGTGAATATGTGAGCTCTATAAATGAACATCGAAAGAGAAGAGAGAGAAAAGGCTGAGCACGGGACCCGGCTCACAGGATGAAATCATCCCATGGGAAATCATCAACGGAGTGGCTGGGAGGTTACGACAAGCGTAGAGGAAGAAAACATGCGGACTACAGCGACCACAGCGCACTAGTGCCGCCTGTTCCCAGCAAAGGGTTGCCACACCTCGCCCGGATCGATCCAATGCACGGGCGCGTATGTCGTTGGCGGTACTCCAAGCTCAGCGCCAGGGACAGGGACAGGGGCAGAGGCAAAGCGTTGAGGTAACGGTGGGACCCATGCGTCCGGATTCGAATTACTAGCTGTCGATAGACTACCCGTTTGGTCGGGGTGAGTTTGAGCCTGGGGAAAACCTAGTGGTAAAGGGTAAAAGTCATTGTCAGGTTGGGATTAGAAAGGATCACTTTATTCCGGTGCTGACCTGGTGATGGCATGCTCTGACCTACATAGTCAACCGTATCTCTCGAAGTTCGCCCTACAGAACTACGATCAAAGATATCCCCGTGATGATTATGAATTATGGTTGTTGGTCCGTGATAGTTGATACATGCACGGTGGTGGCCACCTTCGCATTCGACGAGTCCATAGCTTTCGCCTGTATTCTGTGTGAGGATCTGGGTCACTCCTCCCCTATATGCTCATCTCATACAAGTTCCATATTGACTGCTACGTGTTTCCATTAGTTTACTTATTGGTTATTCTATTAGTATATATAGTCCTATGTATCTATTTGATCCTTAGTTGGATCAACACAAGTTATATTCCATATTCTGCATTCCTCACTCCCCTTGTTCTCAGTCCGTTCTCACGCATTGCAGAAGGCTCAGGTCGGATCACCGTCCACGGTCCGGCCTGATCCTGACATTCTGTCGATACCTGGTCCGACTTGAGCTCACCTTAGTGAGGTGAACCGGTGAGTCCGTCTTGCGATTCATAGTGCATAAAGGCAAAAAACAAATGTGAACATCCTAGACTCGTGCTCTAGGGCAAAAAAAATGAAATGGGGCTTACCTGTACTAGATCTTGCCTCCCTGTCAGCGAGTTCAACTCTGAATCGCCTTCAGACGGTCCCCGCCGCTCTTCTTGTGATAACGGTGCCGCCGTATCATCTGCATCATCCAGGGACCCCTGATCCCTAGTCCTACAAGCACTGCGAAATGCTTCATCTTCTGCCGGGTCCTGAGAGGCACGAGGAGCAGCCTGGAGATGTATTTCTCTTCCACTTTCACTTTCAGCCCTGCTCAGAGTCAGAGGATTCAGGTCCTCGGACTCTGCCGGCGCCGATCCTAATAGTGACCCCATGCATGATATTTCGTTTCCCATCTCCCTTTTTTCTTTTCGAGACAGGCAGCTGGGGTAAGGGGGTGTTGAGCAATGAGTGATCGAGATAATAATGGATGAACGCTGAGTCAAGTCCTTCCATTTTATCGATAGGATTCACATCCTTGTGGCCGGGGAGAACCTAACGTACTTCTACAATTGCAAGTGTCTATGATTCATTGTCGACTTTATTCAGGTCAGCCATACAAATCGCTTTTAGCTTGGACTTTCAAATGTATATATGTGCATAATAACAGGACCCCTGGAAGCACACCGGGCCGTTTGCCTGGGCAACCATATTTGTCCGACTTCCAAACGCCCTGAGTGTGTGATATGGGAACAGATGGCAGCTGGTACCGGGAGAAGGATGAATGGACGTTGGAAGTGATAAGTATCAGAAAGGTCGAGCACTAAAAGTTATTGAGAAGGTATAAGAAGGGCGACCCGGATCCAACCCACTGAAGGTGACTGCTACGAAGTAACGCAGTTTGTGTTAAAGCTGAGGGTGACTTTTGAGAAGGGGTCAGCTCTTGAAGTTGAGTAGCCGTCGTAAGAAGTAAGGCATAATAGAAAAGGAAATATCGGACTCATCAAGTGGGAGGGACGCACACTACAACGCCGTGCCGATTGGAAACGGGATGCTATCAAGAGAATTCAGCGTGTACTGGGGCCAGTAATCTGGATCCACATCATCATCATGATGTTCCCCATGAGGCGAGTGTGAGACCCATGCTTGAATCAAGACGTTGCTTCCCGTCGGTGGTCGAGGTCGGGTCGACGTCTCTTTGTTTTTGCTCTGGATTGAGGAAGATTGTCTCGTGTGAGGGAGACTCTGTCGTTAACTGCTATTTTGGGAGCTTACCAGATTCGTTGGCGCCCCGCACCATCACTGAGTGGCCAAGATAAATTTGGGAGGAACCTATTGAAAGTCACAGTAAGCATGGAACCAGAAGAATCATTTTAGCACTGACCTGGAACCCCCTGACCAGAATTAAATGTATCTCTCGAGGTCTGCCCCCACAGAGTTCTGGCTGAAATTATCCCCATTGTGATTACGGTTATGGAAGATGATGGTCGGTCCATAAAAGTGATTTACGTGGCGGCCACTTTCGTACTCGACCCGGAATCCGCTGTGGTCACCGGCGACTTGACGACTTGTCATCCTCAAGCTCCCCTCAGCATCGTGGGATAGTGCATCGCTTTCGCGCTTTACGGAGAGTGAAGAAGAAAAATCAACAAAAAACAGATATGGATTTCATGAGTCCCGGTTCGGCAATGAGGGCTCACCTGTACTGAACCTTCCCTACAGGCACCAAACACTGAGTGTCCCAGTACCTCAGTATCAGAAGTACAAAGCGCATCCCATGATTCCCTTGTCACTTTGTTGTTATCCTCGCTCGCAGTGAGAGTCAGGCTTGCCGGCGCCAATTACGTCTCGAAGCGTCGCAGTCTTGATATCATGTGTCCCATCGTTTGCTGACGTTCGGTTTTTCTGTTCAACGAGGAGGCCGATTGAGGTGAGGGTAACGGTAGGGAGCCGTTGATTACAGTGATGAAGAATCCGCTGTCCACGAGTCCTTTTATACCTTGCCCCTTGAATGTTTCCACATTGTAGGTCCGGGGCGACTGAGCACACCGAGCTTTTGGAGTTAAAATGGTAAGTATTGAGAACCAAGATGATTCCGGCGTGCCTGGTAAGAAAATATGTTGACTCGCTGCGGTCAGTGATGAGCGCTTACAGTGTATTGAAAGACGCCGACCCACGATGGCGTTGCTGGTCAGATTGGACCACTTGCATCGTAAGACTTGATCGTGGCAATCCCTCTTCTTCCTATCAGTGTCGCCGACTTCAAACCCATCCATGCCGATGTGATAAACTTCTCCAGTTACTGTTTGCCGCGTCAAATACCTGGCGTGTTACATCTGAAATCATGTTTTTCCATCGTACCGTGCAAACCCTGCATTTGGAGGGCCCGATGCAATCTCGTAGCACCGCAGTCTCATCCCCACGGCGTCAGCCTCAGTCCGTCTAGAGACTTGCCCGCCGGAAACCTCAGCTTATCCGTTGTCAGAACCGAACCGTGTGGCTTCGCAGACCACAACAACTATCCTTGAAACGCCCCGTCTTTTTCTCGGTGTTTCTCCTCACCGACTCGACCGGGCACGGCAATATGGAAGCAACATCTCTAGGATGGAATCCGGCCCTGTCAGAGGGTTGACTCGGACTGTGAATTTGATGGGCGCCAACAAGCGGCAGCGGGCGTTTCGAGTGAATATATTAAATAAACCGACCTCTGACAATATCGTGCTTAGAACTCCTCGAGATTTGGTGTAATCATATGGAATAGTAGCACCTGTTTTTCTTTTTCTTTTTCGAACTCGAATGATTATAGAATACCTTCCCGGGTCAAGATCTCGGACTTGGATTTGGGGGTGTATGCTCGACCAGAAGAGCCGTAGTAGTGCACCCATGCTAGTTGCTATAAATACGCTCATACGCCGTTCATTTGAGGTCGTCCTCTTCTTGCAACTGGAAGTTTCAATTTCTCTACCAAGTGACCAGGGTGCCGGGGTGGATGTGTATACTCAAAGTCCGAGTCAATTCTCCGACAGGGGGGGGAGTTCCGGGTTCCGTACCAGACTCTACATCAAGGGACAACTGGCGAGCGAGATTGCGCAGATGTGAGCAAGTCGAGGAGACCACTTCGATCTGTTCTATGCGGTATGATAGTTTGATTAGCATCAGTGGTCGTGATTTTTCGGTTTTTGGGAGGTGAGACACATGAAGCAAGTACCTACTGTAGTGATATTAATGTCAACGGGAGGTCGAGCTCGAAAAGTGTATGAGTGCTCACCAGGTCCGTTATCTTGTGATGTCGCCCTTCCACCCCTCTACGAAACCCATGCCAGACAGTTCCTCTGGAGTGACTTGCCGATGCTGAAGGTGGTGGTCAAGTCCAAGGACCTGCGGGCGGCAATTCGACAACAACCTAGGGAAATTTTGGTCTCTAACCTTGGAGTAGATCATGAACATTGTTTCAATCGCGAAGCGGATGGTTGGAAAGCGGCGGCCGAGATAGCGTACTTTCCCGGTGAGGGTCTCAGGCACCTAGCTATTCATGGTGCGTGCGGCGATCTTTCAATGACATTAGTGTGATTTACCTTTCATTTGCTCTAGATGGTATCCTGTACATAGGTCTGGAACTGATAGCCCAAGTCACCAAGCACCCGTTGTCCTCGTTACCGAAAGAACCAATACTTCTTAGCCCGCCGTCAGGAGGGGCAGCAGCAGCAGGAACCCTTGTCGCTGAGATTGTGATTTCTAAACCGACTTCGTTATATATCCCGTATGTCTACATTTTTGACCGTAACGACCCTTCACCTGAAGGTGATACGATCGCCATATTTGAAGCCTCGACCTCTGACGAGCTCGAACTCATCGGTGAGGTTGGGACTGGGTTGAATCATCTCAGAAGAATAGTTTTCGGAGGTCCTGAAGACCAATGGGTGGCTACAGGAGGCTCTAAGGGTGGCGGAGTCCTGAGGGCGTGTGAAAGGAGTGATAGCGGAAGGAACTTGAAGTTGGGTTTTCTGATTCCGCTCCTTCATACACAGGCCTTGTGATTGTTAAATCTTCAAGACGTTGAGCAGGTCACTGAGTTTCAATTGGCAACAGTCGTGATTTTTTTTCAGTCTGTGGGGAGAGGATACATGAAGCAAGTGGTCAATGGCGCTCGAGCTCGAAAATTGTACGAGTGCTCACCTGGTCCGCTAATTTGCTTTTGTGAACCGTAATGTTGCCCTCTAGCTCTCTAGGGGTATCATCTACCAAATCCATCTCCTTCTCCCTCGAGTCAGTAATTTGCTAATGTTGAAGGTATCGTTGCGTGGTGCACTGGTGGCCATTTTCGTGTGTCATCGAACGCTGGTTTGACAATGCTTCGATGTGAAGTAATCGAAGGAAGGAATGAAATAACGGAGAGAGCGGGACCAGTTATGGCGGGAGAAAGCAACGCATGGCCATCGTTAGAGATGAGAGAGGTAGAGAGATTTAAGAGGCTAACCTCAGACCCGATCCCAGGGTTCCACGGTAGCCCTCGATCTTTCAAACGTAAATCGTTCGGTCTCAGCATGCACCGACCACCGACGATAAAAGAATATGGAAACGGTCAATAGCAGCAACTTGTTTCGATCAAGTGACCTCGGGGTTCCCTCATCGTGGTCAATATGGGCCCCGCGCGCTACCACTGCGCCATGCTGCTGTAGGTACGGAGTGGAAGTTCAAACATGAATCTGCTTCAGCGGCGTGAGATTGTTTGGCGAGGCGGAAATAGACCGGGCGATATCCGAGTTTCAATTCTAGCGCCCAGGTCCGTTTTACCGTTCCAGATGTCCTTCTCGCTTTGTTCTTCCACCTCCGTAAACCGTCATCCAGCCGTGACTCAGTCTTGGTACTTTTCTCTCTTCACACCTCAAAACAATCATCACCCTGGAGCAATTATTCAGCCTGGAATATGGAGCGTAGAGGACGGAAATAGCACTTTGGCTCTATCTGTTTTATCTGTTTCAATCATCAGTGTGCGCATGCTTGTTGTTACCTGCGTGCAATTGACATATTAACCTGGTTACCCTCTTATATGACAGAATTGGAGACCCTGAGGAGCACGCACTCCCCTCGACCTCGACACAGCCATTGGCATTGTTGTCTCAGGCGCACAATTCGGTTGTCTCGGTGCCCAACCGACCGCTGGGCATAGTGGGCAGTGGCCTCGTTTTTTTCCAACCCAGCGACGACGGATAACCCTTTCTTCTCTTCTCGACCTTCTTGCTCGTGCTTCCTCTGCAAACGAACATCCCTGGGATTAGTTTTTCTTCTCTACCATCTCTCGGCGACCATACACACAGCCTTACCATCGTAACGCACGTTTAGAAATGTCAGAAGCATCCAACATAGACTACCCCCGTCGAGTCGTCATCG
>JANHQD010000507.1:0-22881 GCA_024721195.1 Marasmius sp. AFHP31
ACGGGGTAGTGCAGTATGATCAACCGTTTGGAGCAAAGTTTAGAGGTCACCCAACAAAACACGGATTGGTTGAGGAATTTGGAAGCAGAGATCAGGTTATCAACCTCATCTCGTGGGGGAGCGATTATAGTTGTGGCCGTTGCAGATAAACTCGTGAACCCTGACCGAAATAATAAAAGATGTACAAACTTGTGCTTGCCAGTTTCATCCTGCGAGCTGAGAGCATTGGGCACGTCTGCGGCGCATAGTATGTCGGCACTAGGAAAATGACGTGAGCTAGTCTCATTGGCCGGTGACTCTAGAGGAAGCGTGGCGATTGATCGTTCGGAGGAAGGTGGCAAGAAGATGGACGGAGACACGGTGCCTGCCAGTACCTCACCGGCATGGAGTCCTGGAATAGAGCATTTAGACGCATAGTTCACAAGATAGCATATAACACATACTACTCCGCAATTGTTCTCAACTTCTCGAGCACTGGGCTTTCCTAAAACCCCAACATTCCCCTAGATAATCCAGATAAGGTCGAATGTCGCCTTTCTATCATGCGACATCGCGCTAAACAATTCCCGATCAATGGGTCGTCAACGGCTTTTGAAGACGCGGAGTCCTATTCATTGTTCATGCATTCAAGCTTCGGTCCGTTGAGCAATCACAGACGATATACTCAGGCATATAATATAAAAAAATTAAAAAATAAAGCAATTTTGCTTACGCACCACATTTAAATGGCCGGCGCCTAAACCTTGAATGGGCTTTCAAACGGTCTTTCAAAGGAGCGTTCAAAGGAACGTTTAAATCACCGTTCAAATGCGCGTTCAAAGGAGGCGTTCAAAGGAGGCGTTTCAAAGGGCGTTTCAAAGGGGCCTTCGAAGGAGGCGCTTATATTTGAGTGAAACTCAGCGCTTAAAAGGATCGTTTAAAAGAGGCTTTCAAAATCAGCGTTTAAGTCAGCGTTCAAACGGGGCGTTCAAATGAGTATTCAAAGGAGCAATCAAAGGGGGACGTTTAAATGAGCGTTTGAAGGGTGTTTAAATGAGCAATCAAAAGGGGGCTTTTGAATGAGCGTTTGAATGAGGCATTTTATTGAGCGAACAAACGAGCATTTACATGGAGCGTTTAAATGAGCGTTTGAACGACGTCCTGAACCAACAGGCGGCCTACTGGTGCGATGTCAGTCAAGGGCGAGTAAAATTGCACTGGGCCCGCATACCTATCAACCGGTCTTCTTGTTTTTCACTCCCCTCTTTGTTGTATTCCCGCTCTTCTTTACAGCCGGCACAGAGGTTGCAGCACCTGGCTTCTTGCCATTAGCTCCTCTCTTTCCTGCATTGCTGCCCTTCTTTACAGCCGGCACGGAGGTCGAAACACTTGGCTCCTCGCCAACCTCATCGTTCACAATGGCGGAAGGAGTCGCATTAACGCTCGCTGGAGGCGTTACGTCTTCAGCCACGTAATCATAACCAGGGCGACCGGGGGGTGCAGGACCCGAGGCAAGCACGGTTCTCTGCTTCACGCTTCAGGCGGTGGAATCAGTACGACTTGCGACGGGAATAGAAGAAATCGGGACTCACAAGACCTCCGCGCCGGCAGTATCGCTGCGGAGCTTTCGGCCACTCCCAGACCGGGTAGCGCTACCTTGAGCCCTGCTGACGATATGCGATTAGTCGCTCAGTCGCTCGAAAAAAATCCGAAGGCTTCGACTCTCACCTTTGTACAGGGGCGATAGGGATGGGTTCGAGAGAAGAAGGAACGGCAACGGGACCGCCCTTCCGTCCGACCTTCCTGCTAACACAGAACAAACAAGATGTCAGTAAATATTTGCGGGTCATGTATTGGTCCCCTACCGCTTTCGTGGAGGGACCGAGCTGTCGGGCTCTCCCAAGCCCTCCGAACCTGCTGGTATCGATGCCCCGGCATCTACACCATCCTCGGGCAGCGATTGCGAAGCTTGTGGTATTGGGGCCTCCTCGTCCGACATGGGGTCTGCCTGCGGCACTTTGAAGAAGCTGGGGTTACTCCAAAAGTATTCCGCAATTGACGGAAGGGCTGCAAGAGGGAGCTCGAGGGGATTGCCGAACGTGAATGTAGTCGGTGGCGCGATAAGATAGTGGTCGGGATTGGCGGCAATGGCGTCCCATGGTACGGGCAAGTCTTGTCGGAACATTTCCTCGTAGTGGCCTTCGATATGGGCCAATAACCAGTCGCGCTGCTGAGAAGGACTGACCAGTTCAAAGTCATAGGACGGCAAGACCATAGAGCTTTTGTCGGGCGCATTATTCGCTGAAAGACTGAATAAACATGAAGAATTCAGGAGCAGGCATCCGGTACTTACGTCGAACTCTATCCTCAGCGAAACGTTGAACACGCTGAAAGAACTCATGGTAGAACGGCTGACGACTGAAAGCTTGGTGGTCAGAAGAACCTTCTTCGAACCCGCTCTCCACGCTGTTCAAACGTCGGGTCAATACGGATATACGGCATAGTAAGCATCGAACGCACCTGAAGAATTTGAGAGTCTCTGTTTTGTCCCTGTAAGCACCGATCCCGTGAAACCACATGTTTCCAACCTGGCCATGTTCCTTCCCAATAAGTCCGGTGATTACTCGGCCGACGTATTCTTGAACGTGTTCCTGTGCCCTAGATGACAATACAGTGTCAGCGTAAGGAGTACGGTTTGAACAACGATCCGGTCGACATACTCATATATGGCGTCCTGGTCCTTCACGAAAAGATCTCGTTCTTCTTGGGCAATGCGTTCGCACTCCCGACGGACCTCATCCGAGGCGTTGTTGTATGCATTATTGAGGTCGGTCGTCAGCATGGACAGATGTTTTTGAAAGGGGATCCCCTTATCCTTGCGTAAGTCGTTGATGGCGTCGCTAGTTAGCTTTCTGTGGGTGTCGTGGTATATCTTCCTAGGTGAACGCGGCAAGGGTAATCGGATTCGAGCGGGGGACTTCTCCTTGCCCTTGCCCTTGGCGGACACAATACTCTGGCTCTTGAAGAACAAGTGCTTCCGGTTCAGCCAGAACGTTGCCAATTTCTGGTGGGGTATCAGCATTGCGACGTCGGAGCGATGAAGGCGAGACTGACTCCGACGTAACCATAAGGGTAACTTTTCCTCAGCTGGGCGATCCCAGAGTCCATCCGGTTTTCCTCGTCCGCCACCTTCTGACGTGCACTCACTTCTGCCATAATGCCTTCCATCTTGGCCCCATACCTGACATCGAATGCCTGCTTCAAACGTTCCTTTAGAAGTTCCCACGGAGCATTGTCGCCCCCCTGGGAGGCGCGGCACGCGTTCTTGAATTCCTCGGATTCCGCCTGCTGGAAGAGCCAGTCCCTCTCTTCCGCCGGGAACCAGCCTGGAGCTCCTCTGTGTTTGACTGGGTCTGAGGGGGCTTCCATGTGTGCAGAGTGTGTGAGAGAGTGAGTGCTCAAAACAGTGGATGTGGGGAGGGGGAAAGAGGTTCGATGAAGTTCGTGTCGCGTACACAACACGTATATCATGAAAAATGCCTTGTCCCTGATGCCCCCGATTGAAACCCACGGCGGCCGTGCCCACAGTGATGATACAAGATCGAGAGGCTTGACTTCTGCGGACCAGACCTCTATCAGGGGGAGTAAGGAGTATCCAATGCGACTCAGGGCATTCACAATCTACAAGGTCAAAGACAACACCGTCAGCGCGCATCAAGATTGCAGCCTCACAAGACCGCTCACCTCATTTCAAAACCCCCTAGACCAATGGTTTCCTGTGTATCCGGCGCCGCAAGTTTCCACTATAAACAAGAACAACATCGTCAGCCAACTGGACCAGGGGTCACCGAGTACGCAAGGTACCAACCTTGTTCTCCAACCCAGGAACGGCGCCATTGCCCCTATGACGAAACGCGTAGTTTGGGACGCGACTATATCACAACACCGCAGCCACACACTCTTCTTACTTTCATCCCGTCACGACTCGAGCAATGCGTCGGAGCTTCTACGAAGAGCGTTACCCAGCATGCTTCAAGGTCGGTCTTGACGTCGGCGTTGGCAAGAGAAACCTCAAACACCTGGTCCAAGATCGTTTGGCGAGGGCCGTCAAGAACGTTGTACCAATCCCATCAGGACATGCGAGGAAAGGGCTGGCCCTCCACATCCCATCGTTCGGTGAAGAGGACGATCCACACTTTGGGAAGTGGTACCGGACGGTGAGTAACATGTTGTTTGATAGAAACCAACAGGGACTCACCAATAACGATTTACAGGACCCTCGAACCGGCAGTGTGTCCTACATCACGCCTTTGTCGGTCCGGCAAACTCACCCGGAGTTGTTCCAAGCTGACGGAGCTATTGAGCAACTGTTGGAGGCTCGCCGAGAGTTGAACGTGCCGACAAAGTTCTCCACCCAGCCTACGACGACTGTACGAGCCGCCCAGCCCCGCCCAGCACGTTACATGGGGCCCCGAAAACGTGAAGTCGTTATTCCTGCGAGTGTCCAGAAGCTCGTCACGGCCACCCGCAATCGAGGTCCGGCGCCTGCGGTCAATACAGCATACGTTCATGTGTCCGTCCAGGTGCGTTGTATCTTTCTTTCAGGCCCTCTCCTCGTTCATCAAATCGTTCTCAGAACGGCCTGTCCACTCGTAAAGTCGCTGTCGCCCCTGATCATCATGGACGCATTCGACTGTCTGACTTCAAGGTAGAAATGGGTCAGATTGGATTGGAGGTGGGGGATGAGTGTGAACAGTACCTCTCGCGTTGGGACCAGTGGATCCCTGTACTTTGGGATACACGTCTCGCTGCCGATTCCGCCAACCGCATCGTGCTAAGGAAATCGGATTAGTGTAGAAACGTCTGAAGTCGCCGATTTGTTTTACGTACCTTGGTTTCAAACATTGTGTTTTCTCTTGTTCTTGTTGTGACACAGGGGGCCACCCAGCTCGCATTCCTATAAATCCAATGTGATCAGCGCTGGATAGGTATCAATCATGTCTCCCTCCCACTCACCCGACTGCATCGACAACAATTGCTTGGACCTGTTGTCAAGCAATCTTGTGTTCGAGAACCCTATGGACGGTCACGATCTTCCCTGGTTCACTCGCGACAGTCGTCACGAAGCGGTCGCCTTTCGTCTCAGTCTCAAGATTCACCCCGACCTGGTGGAGGATCTGGAAGAGGCAAGAGTCTGTAACAATGGGCTTCCGGATCCCCACACCGTTCGTGTCGACATCGGTGAATCGAATGTTCGCTTCCTGCGCTCCGACCTGGTGAGTAACATGCGACTGTACCCCACGTTCTCCTTTTTCTTCTGACAATTGGACGAGTAGGACCGGGCGTGCGGCTGTGCAACAGAGGTGTTCGCATTGGGCGAGCACCTTTCCCCTTGCGTCGTTATGGGTATGAGGTGCTGGGAAGAGACCCTTGAAGAGCAAAGAAACGCTGGTTAGTCATAGCCTACGACAATCTTCGGAGGGTGCTCACCATTTGTCCCAGCCAAGAGAATTTCTGCCCCTGATCCGACCCACTACAAGATCCATCGTCGCACGTCTCTCAAGAAACTGGCTGCAAGGATCGAAGCGGCGGAAAAGAGTCAGGGCAAGAAGAGAGGATTCGGGGATGTAGGAGGAGACTCACCGGAGACGAAGCGGATGAAAGCCCTCACTCTTTGTGGGGAACCTGACAAGTCAGCGGCCCTCAAGTCTGGCCGCGGCGTGCTCGTCCAGGTTGAGGGTGAGTGGGACGTTCATTCGCGCAGCGGTCACGCTATCGGGGATGGACACCGCCCAATGCGAGGAAGGAAGACGGCTTGATGTTTGCACCCGTATGTGTTGATGACGATGCATGTTTCTCCCTTTAGAGGTATCGATTGTCTTGGGACAACAATGTCAATTGAACTTCTCAGAGGGCATTAGAGAATCGTACCCGCGAGTTTGACGATCTTACACGCCCTATGATGCATCGGAGTAGAGTACATTAGCACCAACTAGCGAAGGACAAGCGATAGGTCTCACCTCTGGCCTGACCAACGTTGAACAGCGGTCCGAAGACGACCGAGTGTGTCGAGGACCTGCAAATATTCTTCAGCGTCGTCGGACGTAGGAACATGACGGGTCCTGGCAATTTTTCGGTAGCTCTCTACTACTTTTTTTTTAAAGGTCTTTTCGACCGTTGTGTTCATTCGGGCCTTTGTTCATTCACGGTAAGGCATCTTATTATCATACACTACCTAGGTACGTAGAGCTAAGGGGGGAGACTTACCGTCAGCGCGATGGTGGTGGTTGTGGTTGAAGAGTGGCATGACTTGCTGTGCAGCCAGAGACGCGCGGTTATCTCGTGCGTGATGTCCATTCCGTCTAGCGCGCAGATAATATCAAGCGCTGGGAAGATAAGACGCAAGAGATCTCAGCTCCCCTTATCTCTTATCTCTCTTTTATCACCCGGCGCTTGAGATTATCTGCGCGCTAGACGGAATGGACAGCACATGAGCTATATCCTGGGAACTCGGACAGCACAGCCCCCTTTATGCCAGTCTTCAACCAGAACCACCACCATCAAGCTCGGTGGTCGCCCACCAGAGGTAAGTCTGGTTCAAATACTCGAACAAATCATAGTAGTATTATAGTTATTACAATACAAACCATTTCTAAGAAACTGAGAGAACAGAATGGCGGCGAAAAGCCCCATAGAGATTCTTATAGTAGACAAACGAAAAAAAACCAAAAACAAAAAAAAAAACCAGCGAGAGATGCTGACGGTCGATTTTACAGGCTCGGCTGCGGCTGGCACACCATGAACTAGGTGCATCGATCAGCACGTCCCCTCCGGTACGTGCTGTATTCTAGGAGCCTCCAGAAAAGACACGCTGACATTCGCTGGTCCCAGGTCACTGACTCTCACACTCAAAACTCGAACAATGGGCGCTGGGAAACGCAGAAGGACAGGCGTCGACTCGTTTCTGGATGTTGCGGCCGTAGATGATTGGAATGACGAGGATGATGAGGGAGAATTAGAAGGCGAGGAGCATTTCGAGGTCAGCGACGACGACGACGAAAACGGCAAGTTCACCATACCGTCGTCATTGCACCTTTTTTTCAACGTTGTTTACTTCCCAGATTCTACTTCTGCCGATACACAAGTGTCCCCCGAAGTACATGCAGATCAACAGGCATTTGTAGATGCCCTCTGTGACGACCTCACAGCTCGATATGTCCGCGATCCGAAGCCAAATGAAGGACCATCCACATCACAGCAACCCACCCCGTCATTCCTTCCACCCCCCTCCAAACCGCCAATAATACAATCGCATCCTTCCATGTCTCCCCAGCTCTCAAGGCCTATCTCCGACATTCCGCTCGTCGATCGAATGGACTCTTGGGAGCGTATCCACACACTCAAGAGGAATGGAGAAGTCGCCAATACCTCCACTCTAGATCGCGGGTTCATTCGCGAAGAGAAAAAACGGTATTCTCGTGCCGTCAGTACTCGCTTGAGAGAGTATGTCGGGCCTCTCGAATGGGTGACTGTTTGCTCCGGGACGTACCGCGGTGACGTGGGTCTAGCGATCCCGCTGCCACGAGACGACGAGGACGATGAAGCCGATAGAGAACGGGAGGAGATCCTCCAGAATAGGTTAAAGTACAACCCGGCTAAGAAGCGGAGGCATGAGCTGGCAAAGGATATCGAGCAGATGAGGGCTGAACAAAGGGAACTCGTTTACGAGATGCGCCATGAGAAAAGGGGCGTGGATGTCTTCGAATCGGAGGATCTTTGCTCTAAACGTGACGAGTTTCAGGTCCTGCTCGTACCACGGCACCCCCTAAGCAAACGCGAAGAGCTTGAGCGACAACAGGCGGATCAGGACATCATTCGACCTTTTGCCAGCGAAGCTGACGGATCCTCCTTTCACCGCAATCCTCCTCGTCTCTTCAATGCCAAAGAGCACGATACTGTCGAAACGGTCAAAATTGGGGAATGCGCCCGCTACCGATACGACAACTCGACTTTTATCCCCGAGGGGCTACTGATTGCCAACTATCACCGAAAGGACCTTCTGCTTGCGACTTCGATCCCCCTAAAGCTTGAAAAGCCCTTCAGGCAGTCCAACCATTGCATCCTCCGAACCTGTCCCTTCCCCCATCCATCCGGTTGGTCCTTTGACGACGGCGAAGATGTCGTCTGGACCACTCCCTCTCCACCATCCGCATCGATTCAGACCCCTCACCACGGTATGAACGTCACATTCAAGCATTTACAGGTCCAAGCTCGGGCAAATCTCCCCCAGACAGCCATCGTTCGCACCAAGGTGGATGCGGAGCAGGCGTTGAAGTCTATCGTGGCACCCGTTGACTATGCAAACGAGACACCTGAAGAGAGGTTTTCGCGGGAGAGGAAGGAAGAAGAGACGCGGCGTGAACAGCGAAGGGTTCAGGAAGTAATCAGCAAGGGCGAACATGCTGCACAAGTCCGACATCTTCTCAAACCCCATAAGAAAGACGACTGGGTCATAATCATGACAGGGAAAGATCGCGGCAAACATGGTCGTGTTCTCAACAGATACGAGAACATGATTACCGTGGTCATACCCGAGTATCACATCTTCGCCAGCTGCCATGTCAACGCAGCAAAGCGGATCCCCTCTCCTGCGGAGAGAGACGCTCGTCTCGACGTGTTTGGTACCAGGAGGGAGCTGGTTCCAGTTCCCTGGATTGGGACTGAGGTACGGGTGACCAGAGGGCCTCAGAGCGGGTGCATCGGTCGTGTCGAGATAGTGGAGAGAGTGGAGGGAAGATTGGGGAGAAGATTGATGGTTGGCTTGTGGGTCGATGCACTCAAGAAACTTGTTCTCGCCGACCACGACCACATGTTGACAACTCTGTAAGTCTTTTGCATTCGCTTCTTACGAATATCAATCTCACTTTGTCACCAGTAGGGCGCAACGATTGCGCGATGCTCAACCTTTGAGCGAGATACAGAACCGCGTCTATGGCATTTCTCGTTCATTGTCGACTGGCCGTGAACCATGGTTAGGCACTCGAGTGCGCATCACCAAGGGTCAGCTCAAAGGCCAAATTGGAGTGGTGCGCGGTGTAAACGTTACCTTTGAAACGAATGGCTTGCCAAGACATCACCACGTCTTGGGGAAAACTGTGGCACATCGCAAGGGAATCCAGCTGAGAATCGAACTCGAGACTCACATGGCCGTGAACACAGGACTGGCGAACGTCAACTACTTGCACCTCCGCGATACAAAAAGCGGAAACTTGCTGAACCAAGCCTACCCTGTCCGATTCGGCTCTTTCTACGACTTTCGACCAGACCTCAAGGAGCTTCCAGTTATAGTAGAGGAGTTGGAACGCTCAGAGGGACCCAGCACTCCTCAGTGGTCAAGAGAAGAGACGGAAATCATGCGCTCCGATACGACACTAGGAACTCATTGGAATCCTCATTCGATTTCTCCTTACCCTATCAGTGCGCCCTGTACTCCTCAGTGGTCCGGACACGAGATGGAAGACATGTGCTTCGGTACAACCCCGGAAAGTGCATGGGATCCCAACACGTCGTCTCCTCTTCCCGCCGGCACCTCAATTCTATCCGCTCCCTCGACGGATTCCAATCCCCCGAACTCTGCTCGAGATCCCGAACCCCTTGACCCGTCGGAGCAAGCTGCGGCAGACAGGCTGGAAGAATTCTGTCTGCAAGCTTTTCGAGAAGCGGACGAAGAGGAAGCGGCACATGCAACAGCTTCGGCTCCTCAACATTGGATTCTCCAGCCCAAGCTTGTAGGTCTCAAGGTGCAAGCGTGTATCGAGAACCAAGACGTTTACCTCGACATTGTAGCCCGTGGCAACGGGCCCACGGCTCAACGGAAGATAGACGGCACGAATCGATCGATCGAGAACATCACCACTGTCCAGCGTGCTCGAGATCTGATCAAGCCCAGCACTGAGAAGAACCTGATGGTCGTTGTGGGCGGCGATCCCGAACATATCGGTAAACTTGTTCGACGAGTGTCCAACTTTTACCTGGGCTCGAAGTCGGAGGAGAACCATTGGATGATCCTCGCTGTTGTAGAGAAAGGTAGTACGACTGCTGGAGAACAACTGACCTCGGAGCGTCTTGAGCTGGATCCCAAGACTATGCTGGCCAGAGTTTACGAGTCGAAGAAGAACAGAGCTACAGGTACCGAGTATATGAAAATCGCTCGTAACGCGGCACTGGCTTCTAACAGGCGAATGGTTCCGGTTCGCCCTCTCTCTTGACACATTTCCCTGCGATGGCCTTTTTTTGGTAGAGACTCTTGGTCCCTTGACTCTCAACCGCGGTGGAAGTGGCACCCGAGGGTGTATTTTTTCTTTCGCGAGAGTACTTACCCACTGTAAATCTTGACAACAAGCTGCTTTGAAAATGGTCCAAGTAGAATCAGAGGGACAAAGCCCGGTTAGGAATACTTTGTCGGGTTTCAAACTCGGAAAGGTGAGCGCTCAAGCTGGCGATCTAATTCTGTTTGTACCAGATAGGCGTCTGTGTCTCAGTCGTGGTGATTCGGTGTCTTGTGGGCTATGTAGTGAGTGTTCAGACACCCTCCGCACGTCGCTTGGCTGACACCCCCACCCTCCAGCTGCACGTGTGATGCAAACACAGGAGTACGGCCATTTGAAACACCTGGATCGAGTCCGTCAGTCTCCTGCGGCCTTCTTGTATGACGAAACACCGCAGTTCCGTGGAAGACACTCCTGAATCTGAGCCCGGAAAAGATCCCGGAGCTACAGGAATTCATAAAAACTGGGTGTTCGCCCGGCCTGCTTCTATCGGTCACCGTTCATTCATGGCATCCTCATCCACCGTCGACGAGAAACGCAAACCCCCCGGAAACTTTGTATCCTCCTCTGATTGGCAGGATATTGCCTACATCAGTCGAGAGTTGGCCGATGAAGCCCTTGGCGTAGATACCATCGGGAAGTTCATCGCCTGCTCCCGCGTGGAGAATCGCAAGCACTGTTTCGAGATCTCAATGGGCCACACTGATCAGGCTTGGGGATTGTTTCGCTTGTCTTTCGACACGCGCAAAACTCCGGTAAGTTCGGGCGTCCAATGTCGTGATGCGAAGTCTGACGTTCCGTCCTAGTTACATTGCAGGAAGTGCGCCAAGCACGAGTCCGCTCAAAGCAACGAATACATGCTGACCGTCAAACGGTTCTACCTGGCGCTCCTGATTCACAAGACAGGCGGTCGTGCGGAAAGCCATCGCGCTGAGGTTGAACGTTGGTACCCAGACCCAGCGCCGGAATCATCCTCTGGCATCCAGTTGCCCACTCCTCCCTTCACTAGCCCCGCCTCTTCACAAGGGAGGTCGATTGCCAGTTCTCGTCGCACGCGGGTTGCCGATCGCTTCTCCACTCCTGGACCCAGTGCCCTCATCGATCTCACCAGCTCCCCAGAAGGAAGCTCTTCGCGTGCTCGGAAACGAAAGGCTCCCACTCGTTCGAGTTCTCCTGTTCCGGAAGGGAAGGGAAAGGGAAAGCAGCGACGCATCGATCATAGTGACCCATTGGGGGGCCGAGAGGATGAATACATCGCCGTTACTGTTGCGTTGACGGAGGAGCTGGTCGAGAGCCCAGACGACATCAGTCCCAACTTGGAGGTCCATTTGATCGCATTACGATACCAGCTATTGACTTGCAAACGTTTTTGATGCAACGGATTCTCGTCTCTGCTCTTTACACCCCATTAATTATCAGTTCCCATCTTCATCTATATGTTGGTCTTTACTACAAACGTGCTAAATGCAAATATGAACCCTTTCTATAACATCAAAGAGGCCACTCCAAACCCCACCGAGATTCCGAACCAGGGGCCTGATACCCCTCGACTCATGCGCCCACATACTCTTGATACAGGCGCCCACAAGAACACCTCCAAGTGATTCTCTGTCACTGGAATAGGGGACTCCAAGCCCCGCCCATATTCTGAACCAGGAGCCTGATACTCCTGGACTCAGGCGCCCGCAAGTACACCGTTGTCACTGGGATAGGGAATTCCAAACCCCGCCGAGATTCCGAACAAGGAGCCTGAAACTCCTCGACTCAGGCGCCCACAAATCTAGCTGTCGTCAACACTGGAATGGAACGTCATCAACTCTAGAGCGGCGTAGACATTCCCGTCCAGGGGCCTTTACTGCACCATACATAAGACCACGAAAAATAGCGGAACGTCCCACAACAGCTCGCATTTCTCTCCTCATTGTTCATGTTCCATAGAGGCCAAAGGAAAATCAAGACGTCAGGCCGCAACCACCGGAGGACGCTCACTACTGCTCCGTCGTTGATCGTGCCGCCAGGAATCTCTCCCAGCCGCAAATCCGTCATTGCTACTCGCCAGGGCCTCGTCACCGAGCAGGTGGTCGACGGGTTGGGTCTGCCAAAGAGGAAGACACCGGAAGCAGCTGGATCAGCGCAGAGTCGGAGAGCCAAGAAGCGGAAGAGGTTCTACACCTCGCAGGTAAGTACAGCACCCTTTTGGCCGCGGAATACTCAATGTCTAATATCACGACAAGGGTGCATCGGCGTTTCTCTCTCGATTTCGAGAGCCTGCCAACATGCAAATCATGATCGATGCGATAATGGGGCTGGAATTTCACCCATTGACAGGGAAACCTTGCTGCACGCAAGCAACGATGCGCACAGTGCGCTGCACGGACTGCACCATATCCGTTCCGACCTGCACTGCCTGCTTCCTCGCCGCTCATCGGTTGTCACCATTTCATTGGGCCGAAGTCTGGAACGGGCGCTATTACGAACGGAAGGAATCCCACGAGCTTGGCATGGTCTTTAACCTCGGCCACTGTGGAGAGCGTTGCGACACGGTTGGGCCCAATTCGATCCCTGCCAACGTTACCGTTGTCGACTGCAATGGCGTCCATACGGCAAAGATCGTCTATTGTCAATGCCCTGGCAGCGGCGGGCGCTTCCAGCAACTGCTCGAGGCTCGCTTGTTTCCAGCAACTGTTGACCTTCCTCAGACCCTTTTTACATTCGACGTGCTGAGAGACTTCCATCTTCACACGCTTTCTTCGAAGAAGACCGCGTACGACTACTTGTTTGCACAGCGGATGAAGACAGACAATGCGTTCCCGCAGGATGTCAAGGTGATTATTCTCCAGGTTTGCTCTCGTCATGCCAATACTTACGAAGTCACAGAACCCAATGCAGGAGTTCAATCGTGTGATTCGTCTGTGGCGAACGCTTCTCATCGTCAAGCGGTCGGGCGAGTGGCACGCGCTAGGCCGCAGCTTTCCGCTTAGGAAGCCAGGAGCTACGACCTTTCCTTGCTTCGCCTGCCCAGAGCCAGGCTTTAACGTTGCGGAGGAGTGGGCGGAGGATGAGGACGTAGACGACGAGTTCGTGTGAGTTCAGGCGGTTCCTCGTGATGTCGAAAACTCTGGCTAACCTCTTAGGTGACAGGCATCTCGCGACTGCATTCTGGTCGCTTGATGGACACTTCGGGCTGCAGCGGAGGCAGAAGATCGATGACCCCGATGACGTTTCACTCCTCGACGGTTCAGCGATGTTCCCGAAGGACGACTGGTTCAAGGACATCATGGCGAAACATGGCAAAAAGTCACCAGAGGTACGATCGTTCTTTCACCTGCTCGCGAGTTGAAGCTGACGTGCCATTCCAGAAATCAAACTGTGCGAAGTTCAAAGTAATGGAGCTACAGAACCGTCTAAAGTTCAAGGGATGTGTCATCTCGGGGGTGGTTGCGGTTCAATGTGGCCGCCACGGAGTCTTCATGGCGGCAACGGATCTCAGTCTCGGTGAAACGTACGTTGGACTGGCCTTCCAATTGGTCTGGTTATACTGATCCCAGCGAACCCCATCTAGGCAGATCCACGGCGACCTGGCTATCGCCGTTGCGATGGAGTTCGTAATGGCTGAGGCGTTACGGAGGACCAAATTCTTTCGACGCGTCGTAATGTTATATGACATCGCGTGTCAGTTCTATGTCAAGCTCCGCCAGCGATGGCGGGAGTACCTCCCAGAGCTCAGTGACATCGTCGACTTCATGCATTGGCTGGTCGGGAAGTTGCACCTGCATAATCACATATCCGATTGCAAGTACCGTTTCAACCTGAACTACACCAAGGGTGTAGGTAGAACCGACGGGGAAGCGATAGAACGAACATGGTCGGAGCATAAGCAGTCAGGGGGTAGTACCAAGGAGATGAACCACGGTGCCAGGCACGACGCCATTATCGACTTTTGGAATCATTGGAATTGGATGAGATTGGTTCGAATGAGTTAGTAGCGTTGAGATTATTTCCTTGCCCTTTTTACTAATTGTGTCATGTTTCGTTATAGTACATTTGCTCAAAACAAAAATTATGAATGGGCGAAAGAGGATTGTCGAAAAAGTCGATTATTACATGCGGCTGACTTTAGCCGCTGGAGAGGAGAGGGTCAAGCGCTGGGAAGGCATGTCAACCGAACCAGTCTACAACCCGGTTACGAAGGAAGTCTCAAGCGTATACCGGTATGATGAAACACTTCGTCAGTATTCACTCCCTAGATCGTGGTCTTTATGCTGACTCTAGTGTTAACTACAGTGCCATCCCAAGAGTCGGTCCTCAACTCGCTCCTGGAGAGGGAGAGAAAGCGAGAAGAGCGAGAGGAGGAAGGGTGCAATGGAACGGAGGCCGTGGCGTTCATCAATCAAGGCTTGAAGCTAGAATCTCTCCAGTGCGCACTTTCCGCTGTCTAGGGGCCGTAAGCTGACTGCTTCCTGTAGATTCGAGATCAAACGCTTGGTTAAGGAGGCCGAAATCCCCCCAGAGGAAGTTGTGCACAAGCGGGATTATCTGCGTACTCGTATGAGGCCATGGCAAGAGCTACAGTCAGACTACATGCCAGAACTGCGCAAACGGCACACCCAGAACGAAGTGGGTTTCCCGGAGGATCAGGAACTGTATATGCCATCATCCCCGCTAAACAGCCAGTATGCGCAGTCTTCTTTGGGCGACATCGAGGCAGATCTCCGCAAGGGCCAGGCGTATGACGCTGTGTCGGAGCTCAAGTACACTCTGTCGCACACTGCCGCTCTCTCTAGAACCAAGGTCAAGCTAGCACGAGGAGCGGTACCGAACACCAGGGCCAAGAAATTCATTCGTCGAGTAGCCAAGAACCGTGACTTGATGACGCAAAAATATAAGACGGCTCGGGAACGGTTGATCAACCTGAAGAAGACCAGTGGGGACGATAAGAGCGACTTCCCCCCCTTGGAGGACACCGATCTTCGCCGGCCTGGCGCGGAAGGGATGGATGCAACTTTGGGAGACGGCTCTAGGGAGGTGGGGTGGATATGGAGCAACGAAACATTCAGTCGAGAGAGTCTCCGAACTGAAGCGCAGCAGAAGAAGATTGCGGAGGAGTGTAAGTGGTGCTCTTGGGGTATCATGATGCAGGAATCCTGACGTCTATCGCTCTAGTGCAAAGAGTGCCGTGGTTTCGTGCGAAAGCGGATGCGCAGCGGTGGATTGAGGAGGTAGAAATTCTAGAAGAGGAGTTTCGAAGGATGATCGCGGCATGTAATAAGATGGGAGAGGTATGGCATCACGCCGCGGATGAAGCTGAGGGTCGGGGGCCAGGCCATATCGCTTATGCGCACCAAAAAGCTGACATGTTCCGCCTCATGTCAGACAAAGCCCGTCAGGTTTTCACAAGCGAGGTGGTGGGTGGTGGTTGGCCGGAGAAGGGGGAAAGCTTGACGGCGTACCTGAGGAGTCGTCGCCCGAAGATGACAGTCAAATGGGAGGCCCTCAGTGGTCGTTCGCTGGAGTCGGCTCTGCAGGAAACTCCCGGTGTCTGTCACGACGACGATGTTTCGTCTTCGGACTCTGAGATTAGCTCTGGGGAGTAGTAGGGAATGGGACATCCCGATGAATTATTCCATCTTGAGCCTTATTGGTCATGTAGCACATTCGAAAGACAATATCAACACTTAATACGACACTGCTACTCGCGGACAGCGTTGAGAGATACGAAGACTCTATAGACAATGCAAACGACACAAACTGGGCTTGCTTGTGTTGTTAGCGGAGAACGGCTTTGCGAGAAACCCCTATGATAACAACGTCAAGTGGGACTACTTCTGCTTTTCTTACCGGGATCATCCACGCTATAGAGCAAGCCTCTCTCTTTGGCTCATCTGTCTCCGTCTGCTCTCGGAAGAGACAGGGAAACGTGGGTTTATGTGGAGGGAGTCTTGGGAGAAGTGCAGATACGGCATTCGAGGGCGGTGGCTTTGTGCATGTTAACACCGAAATCTCCGCGTTGCTTGGACACCTGTGGCTATGCGGGCTCGGCAATAAGATCGAGAAGCAGATCGAAGATGACGTATCTGCCCACTGCTGCTGGCGTCGCGTGTACAGTTGAGGTTAACCTGAGCTCTATAGAGTCATGTTAACAGGCGAATTCAAATGGGAGTATATAGTACAATATCGACGGTACAAGCTTCGCTAGCAATACTTCAAGAAAGGGTGACGAGGGGTTGCGATACATCAAGAAAAAGGGTACATGAGACGAAGTGAGCGTTAGAGCGCGGGGGTATTCAACAAGGCCTCCTGTGCTTCGCGAATTAACGGCAAAATCACCTTCTGAACGACGTCCGGAGCGTCTGTTATCAGGAAGATTTCCTGGTGAACTCGACCGCAATCGCTACATTTCTGACGCGGCCTCACGGTGCAAACCTTCTCTAGTTCAATGTGGACCATATGTTCTGAAGAGAGGTAAACGACTCTGTCACGAATAAACGGATATCTGACTGACCGACGCTATGACAGTCGTCAACATAAACGGGTTCAAACCATTCATGGTTCTGGGATCGACATTGGTGCTTCCACTCGCGTTGCCGACGCGGGGGATCCGAGGTGCGTCCTACCTTATACGCGGATGTATTGGTGAGATCACAGTCGGTGGTGTCGCTGAAGTCGACGCCGTCGAGTCGGAAGACGTAAATGTAACCATCTTGTCCGCGAACGGACATCCGTCTCTCGATGGCGGCTTGCGTTTTGAACCAAGATCGAAGATCTGGTACGAAGTCAGTGTCGAACGTTGGGGGAGGACGAATAACTGACGCTCGTCGTCGAACGCCGCCGCAGTACAAATCGACTGGTAGGGGAAGTCGGGGTCAATGGAAAAAGATACGACGCTGAACTCTGGAACGGCTGTCGTGCTCATGGGTAACGTTCTGAAGTTCGGAGTTGGAGGTCGACTGATTTCGTTTTGATGTCGTTCAATCGAGGGTAATTGTGGTAAAACCGGTGGGGATGGAGGAGGAAGGAGAAGGCCGCTTGTAGAAAGGTAACGTCGGTGCTGTGGATGCAATGTAGTGGGTTGGACACTCACCTTAGCCCCCAAAATCCCTCCTGAAATCCTCAGTGTCTCTCAAACGAAGCCGGAAGCCGAGATAGTTGGTTGAGTTAAAGCCGGGGGTGGTGAAGTGGACCAGGAGGGCCAAGGCGGCTCCAAGACACGCGAGGTCAGTGTTCTGACGCGTCAAAAACACGGTCTTGAGACTTACCAAACCCTAGGTACCTTCACAGACGTCCCCCAACCCAAGATGGACCGAGTTTTGTTAGGGAAAAAGGTCGGTTTTGCTCCAAAAGGTGTTTTGAGCTATATTGATGGGAGGTTTGTCAGATTGGCCATCCTGAGCAAGATCTGGAGGGAAAATACTTACTACAGTACCCCCTGAACCAGCAGGATCAAGAGTGGTTGCAGATGTAGGCAGGAGGGGTCACTGATGAGGGTGAAAGTGGGAGGAAAGGAGCAATGAGATAACTTTCCCGGGCTTCCAAAGAGGTAAGCCATTTTCTCGCGTCAGATAGCTCAGTCATTTGTCTACGTCTCTCTCAGAACGTGAAAACGTTGCTTCGCGATATGGAAACGAGGCGCCGGATGATCAGATGTGTTTGAAAGACGGGTCTATGTCAACCGTCAGACTGCATTGTACTTTGTACTGCCTATTTCCCAACACAGACGGGTGTTTCTTCCAACTTGTGTGGCGAGAGACCCTTCAAGTCGTCGGATATCGTCGGACAGCGCTCGGACATGTTGGCATTGGCCGATCGCGAATAAAAAACCGGGGAGGCGTTGGTGTAATGCAGATCGACCACCGTACCGCATCTTGCGCAGCTCCCATTTGATCATGATCACGGCAAATTGCTCTGCAAGCTCAGCGTACTTCTCGTGAATATGCACAACGCCCGACCGATTCTGTATAGAAGTCCTCTCGACCGCGAACTCGTGCTCGACGCCAGACGGAGTACTTACGCGACTGCGCAGTACTGACTCGCAGACCCGGAGAGGCTGCTCGTGCTGCTCATATACAAGTCTCTCATACTCAAATTTGCCGGGTGATTGTGGGTTCTTTCCATTCAGTGGTCGTGGTAAATACATTTCTAGTCGTAGCTATGGTAAGAGACGTCGTAGGGGTGCCATGAGACGGAAGACAGGACCGAAAGAAAGGTGCAGCTGAGTATCGTTCACATATCGAAGGAGTGTATAGTATTATCAAAGATGTAAGGGTGACAGAAGCGTCGCATCAGCGGGCTCAAGGATGTGGTGAAGAAGGCTAGACAGGCGGGGAGCGTTTGTCTCAAAACGGCCGGAATGGTGACACCAGCATTTCCGGAGAGGTACGCCGGAGTACGATTCAAGTTGTGTGTGGCGCCGAGGGTCAACCCGTCAAAGCCTTCTCCGAGAGCCTTCGTAGGACTGGCGGGTTCTTCGAAGATGGCATCGGAGTGGACGGGGTAACGGGTGAGAGTGATGAACGGGTGGAAGATGAACGGTGTTCGCCTTGCTTCACGGGCCCTGCGTTCCTGAAAGCCAGTGATGGTTAGTCGGACAACGGTCCTAAGCTGATAGCTGTCATGAAGTGCCGCTTTTCCCCCTATCTTTTCCTTTCTCAGCGCCTATTCCCCTTTCAGCGCTTACTTGTTTCTTTGACGCCTAACAGACGCCCGTTTCCCCTTTCCACATATCTCCTTTTCACACTATTGTCTTTTACACCTTCTTCACGACCCATTCATTCTATTGTTCTTATTGTCTTCTCTCATCTCCTAGTTACTCATTCCGGACTCCTTATTGTTTTATACTCGACTACTATTGTTTCCTTATTGTTTTCTTATTGTCTTTCCTATTCGTTCACGACTCATATCTCAGACCTCTGACTGGGTATATAAGCTAGGTAGTTTACACCTGGTCCCTCATCTTGACCTCTTGTCGTTGGGACCAGGTGAGTAGTTATTTCTGTCTTTCTCTATCTGCAATGTATCTAACTTGTCGTTGGGACCAGTTATCTACCTGTTCTTGCCCTCTGCTCGCTACCTCTGCCGTCTCTGTCGTCGTCTCTGCTAGTCGACTTCCGCCGCCGTTGTTTCTATAGTCCTAGCGTCTAGCGCTTTAGGACAATAGCGGAAGACAGACGTACCTAGCATACCCATGAAAATCTCTACTCTTGTTCACACCGAATATCAAGTAAACCTCTGGAGATGTTCGCTAACCTGGTCCAGCATGCCCTCGTTGTACATCTGAGTTACCCACAAGCCTTTTTCTACGGTGAGGGAAGGTTCAAATCGAACTACGTATTGCTACGTCAGCTTGCATAGTAAGGATAGGTAGAACGAAACGCACCAGTGATAGCAACTTGTGTTCGGCGTCGAACTCTCCAGATCCGATTGCTCCTGTTGGTCCAATGTCGGAGTTGGGGTTGACGCTATCGGAGTCTTCGGTTTTGCCTTCTGATCTTTCGCCCACCTCGTATGCATCCCAACCCCTCTCTGCCCACCCACCTCGGCTCGTGAATCATCATCCTTTTCCTCACTCGACACACCACCCACCCGCGAACACCTAGGATCGTTCGGTCGTAACGGCAAGCCATTGAACCTATTAATCGCGCTCTGCAGCGTAACCTCGTTCCCGTAGTTGATGAACGCACACGACGAACGAGATATGAGAGAGATGGAGAGAACGCCACTGTGCCATGGTGGTGACTCAGGTGAGGATCGTCCCAACGGTGTTGTAGGTTTCTGGTTAAAGAGCCTCCATAGCCCATTGTGTCGCGTCGAGAGGGACGTTCCCTGACCATACCACCCGTTCTGATCGATGAGCTGGTGGATTAGAGTGGTAGGGTTTCCAAGTAGGTTGGGCAGGTAGGCTAGCCGAGGGAGGAACGAATGGTTTTCCTTGTTCCGTAACGCCTGGGGTATGAGGTGTCCGTGTGCGTGAAACGAGGAGGATAAGGACGTGGTCAACGCGAAAAGGAAGGTGTGGGTGGGGGAGAATACACGTGGCGATGCGGACGCGTGTGCCGGCCCGCGGCCGGCCCGTATGAGACGCTTCAAGTACTCCGCGGTCAATCATTTCTGCGTTTGTGTGCATAAAACTGCGCATAACCGCTACTAGGGTCGGCCGCCACTAAAAACATGTTAATTGGGTCGATTCGAACATTGAAGATGAGGCGATGGAGGGTCGCCAAGCGGGGACGGATTTAAATGAAGTGCGATCGCACTTTTGCTTTATTTTTTAATTATTTGTTATTCATCTCTTGATATACTGACCGACTGTAGTTCACGGTGGATCAGAAACAAGGGCTTCGGCGCTTATGTAAGCGCTCGTTCACTCAGCTTCTCACCACTACGGCCAATTGGCGACGGCGCCAAAGAATCGTTCCTCAATAGACCCTCTTCTCTGTTTCGTGCGCAACCAAGATAACTCAAAGCCAATCATACGAATGTCGCGTGATAGGTGTCAACTCTACTTTTCCACCGAATCTCTGTACAAATTCAAACGTTCAGGATAGCTTCTGTGACCTGTCTGCCCAGAGTTTGATTGGAAGATGTTCGTACAACTTAGGGTCTCGAGATCTCCATCTCGTTCGTTGATTGATCGAACTGATCTTGTCTCGAGTTCCGAAGAATTGCAACAGAAGACCATGACGCGTAAGGAACGAAGTACGGGTGTGTTAAAAGAGACGATAAAAGGGCGACATGCAGGGAAGAGGTTCGAAAGAGCCAAAGGAAAACAGTTGGCAAGATTTGGAGCGTACGGGACCAATGTATGCCCCTGGGCAGAGCCCTACCCGTGACGATGGCGAGCTGGCCAATGCGTTCAGACTGGTGTACGACGGCGCAGGCCTAGGGGGAAGCGGACGATCGGGCAAGGCCGAGATGAAGCCATATCATCTGAACTCGGACTTAGAAGTAGTCCTGCAGCGCCGGTAGTCGTACGTTTTTGTTCGCATGGCCTTACTGGATTCCTCTTTGTGCTCGTTCTCCTGTGAAACATCCTGAAGCTTATTGCGAGTATCGTGGTTTCCAAACTCTTTCCCCCCTTTTGCCTCCGTACCATTTTCTTCCCAATATAATCCAGATATCCCGGGTTCAGACACTCCCTCCTCAATTCACTCTTTTTCCAAAACCGATACCTCTTCTCGGGGACCTATCACATTCTTCACAGACCACTGGAGGCCAGGGTTTCGAAGGTTGCCGTTGCAGTTGAAAGCGTATACATATCAGCATTAAAAGCACACCCCGCCCGAATGAATGCATGTGCCGATCCTCCCACCTGTTCTGCGTAGCGATTGTTGAAGAGACGAGACAAAGGGTCAAGCAGTGAAAGGGTGTTGTTGGAATCCCTTTTGGCTTCGTTGTTATTTCGTCGCTGCCGTTGTCACCTTCAGCCTCGAAAACTCCTCTCGGACTTCCTCTAATTGGTTAGGCCTGGTTTCGCGCGGTCAACTTCATCCTCTCGGTCTACAGGGCAAGTTGAGTCATGTCGGGTCTCGAATGAGTAAGAAATGCGATGAGATGGGGATTTATGATCGAAATCGAGGCTGAGGATGATTCTTGCGCCTGACCGTCGTGGTTATAGAGAAGTTCCCTGAGACTCTTCACGCCGGCTGGGCGCTTGTGCTCTCAAGCGCGTACTCTTAAAGTTCCCTGTCATCTAGGTCTATCGCAGGCCGAAAATTGGCACGTAACTAAATACAAACGAGTACTTTACACGGAGTACATTCTTCAGCCTTCTGCTTGAAAGCTACATCAAAACACTTTAATTCTACAAAAGCCCAACGAATCAAGAAAAAGCAAAAGCAAGCCCGTCACTGTTCACATCGTACCCAACACCACACAGAGATCACCCCGCCTTCCGATCCTCTCAGCAACGTCATCAAACATGGCCATCGCACTCGGTACGTCAATCCTGTTATACCTGAGATCGCTAGAAACGTCCTCGAGTGCGCGTTTGAGCACCGAAAGCGAGAGCTCGAGTGGGATGGGACGTGGTGGCGGTAGGCGTCGAGCCTTAGCCTGACCTCGTGGTAGTACATGAGGGGACGATATGACAGCGTTTTGGGTCTTCTGATGAGGGGGCGTTGTCTGTTGAGGGGACATCGAGGGTACATTCGTTTTTGTTGACCCGGACACGGATGCTGGGAGGAGTGGAGGTGAATAAACGACGGTCGTGATTGCCGCATTCCCGGGGGAGGTGGTTTTAGCACCTGCTGGTGCTGGTTTCGTGTTGATGGCAGCTGTTGAAATCGGTAGGCCTGAACATAGGAGAGTCAACTTCACTGTAACGGAAAAGCAAAGTGGCACTACACGGACCTATAGAGCCGTCATGGGTATGGGTGTCCAAGTCGCCGATGATATCATTCTCAGCGACCTTCCTTCTCTTTCTAGACTCGGCCTCTGCGTTTTTCGCTCGTATGGTTGGTCGTCGAGGTCTCTGTGAGCAGGAGAAATATGGGTTAGTCGAACGCATTGAAGACTCGGGAACGAGGGGTGGTGAAAGCCCACCTTGGATCCGCCAACAGCGTCGCTAGTATTCGCAGGC
>JANHQD010000508.1:0-11906 GCA_024721195.1 Marasmius sp. AFHP31
CTTCTAGATCTTTACTAAGAGCTTATAATACAGATATTATGAGAAAAATGTCCAGCAGTTTCTCACCATTGACCAATCAACAATCTTCACTTCTCTCCGCCTTCATCTGAAGCAACTCCGAGACTTGGCCTTTAAACAGCCTGCCATCTCAAGGTTCCAATGGAACCAAGGAAAGTCAACCTTATCCATTGATGGACAGCCAGTATCTATCTTGGAGTTCTTCACCTCACTTAAAGATACTATAAAGGAGGTTAAGAATTTGATTGGAGACATCTTTGGAGATTGCCCATCTGAGGATATATTGAAGATCATAAATAGCCGGACCATCCCTACCAAGGCTGGAGAACAAAGATGGTACACCGACAAAATTGCTGAGGCCAAGCCTGGTTACTCGATGTTTGAGGAGGAAAAGAATGGTTTCAAAAAGTTCCGTGGGCAGCTGATGACTGCAATGGCATGCAACCCAAGGTTCTTCCAAACATCCCTCACAGGAACTCTTGAGTGCCACAGAGGTAAGTTGTATTATGGTGCACTAGGAGCTACAGCTAATTGAACCTACAGCAGCAATACTAGAGTGGTTTGCAACCCTAAACAAGATTGTGGAAGGGCTCTACTATCTTATCATCTGCACCTGTGGAGGAGGGGTCCGAGGCACAGAATTCTCCCACCTCCTCTATAGAAACGAGCCTGGCCATCGACGTCACCTGTTCATTGTGAATGGGTCAGTCACAATCATTACGGAGTATACAAAGACTACATCAGTGGCTGGTGTTGGGAAGACTGTGGCAAGGACACCATCTCCAGAGGTTGGTGGGCTCTGTCTTCTGGTGTTTGGAGTCATCTTTCATGTCGCCGGACATATTGGCAACCATGCAGGGATACTCCAAGCATCTATGGCAGAGAGATATCTCTCTGAGATGTTCATCAAGGACGGGAATCAGGTCAACAGTGATAAGCTATCGAAAGTAGTTGGCTCGTACACTGCCAATGCTTTTGGATTTGAGCTGAGGCAAGCTGACTTCAGGCAACTGATGACTGCTCTGCAGGTTGCCTTTGTTGGTACAAATGTTCTTGATGCAGAAGACGAGGAGAATACCAGCACCAATATCGTTACCCTTCATAAACTGTTTGCAAGAACAGTGGCTGTTGATCGTGCTGCTTATGCAATTGATGATAGAACTGCAGAGACCAGACTATCCTTTGACCTCTTTGCAGAGATGCAAAGAGTATCATTCTTGTGGCATGAAGTGATTGGCCAGTTGCATCAGGAATTGGAAAAGCAAAACATACACAGGGATTCAGAGGTATGTGATTCTATCTCACCTTGCCATCCATTTTTCATCTTTTAAGAATGATGTCTGTGACTAGGATTTACCAACTGAAGAAGCAGCAAAGCACCTCAAAATGGTCATCAAGGGTAATTTTGACAGGTTATCCCAGCGCTTTGATGAGCTCTTCAAGACATGGGCTGGAAAGCTTAGGGAGGGTGTCCACACAGATCTTCAAGGAGTCAGAGCAAATGTTGTAGAAAGGTTGAAGCTCAGACTCCAGGAGAGGATGGCCAGTAGCATGGGCAAGACAGGTGATAATCTGAAATAGATGCAGGGAAATAGGTTATGAGGTTGTGATCAATTTTATGTACTTGGTAGCTAACTGGAGAATGTCAACAATTTCTTATTCTTGAATCAAACAGATCTAACCTAATATCTCTTCATTAGAATAGTGAAGGAAATTGGACTTTTGAGAAGACATGTAAGGGTCGTGATTTCTGGGCACATATCCAGTTGCAGAAGGTAGGAAGTGACGTGGAGATGAGGGGAACAATGGTGGAAATAATGAATAGCCCTAAAACCACAAAGCCTTGGGGTCCTTGACTGGGTTGGCGGAAACTCGTATCCTGGACTCAGGACCACCTGAACAAGAGTGCAAGGGATGAGAATAGAGAGAAGGTGACAACTACAAGCTCCCGACAAGTAGCTGGATGATGGAAGGGGAATACTGCGAGCCTCCAGCGAGCAGTATTATGAGACAATGGGGTCCTTTTGGTAACGCGGACAGTCGCTATTAGCCAAGGTTCTATCCAGAGACCTGAACTAACAAAGGTTGCACCTGTAGGATGTGATGTGCGATTCACAGAGACAGTAAGTATGCCACAGACTTGAAAGAATACTCAGCTAGTAGAGCTTGATAGACATTTGACTGGATAAAGGACAATACAACCGAACTAAAGTACATGGAGGTTCTACATGTACTTTATATACTATTCGGGTGTGAGAAAAGTATAAGTCCATATAGGTAAATTACAGAGTAGAAAGGGGAATCAGAGCGAAATAGAGAGAATCAGAAAAGGTGTGGGTCATTCCGGGACCATCAGAATGTGCCGCATGTGGTCCTGATATGAGGAAAGGGATCCCGGAATGAATTGTGATGATCCCGGAAAAAGCGGTCAGGGTCCCAATGTGAACCATGTGGGTTTCCGGGATGGATCTATGGGGTCCTAGAATGAGTTCATGGGGTCCCGGAGTGAGATGTTGAAGTCCCAGAATGAATGAATAGAGTCCCAGAGTATGCTGGAGGTTGTCTGAGGGACCCGATGTAGGAGTGAGGAGTGGAGAATGATGAAAAGATATGATGAAAGATGGGAATAGAGAGCTTGGATGGTGGATATGAAGGGGGTATAGAGGGGTATGGAATTGGGTAAAAAGGTAGGGGTCCCAGAAATGAGATAGGCAGAAATTTAGCCCGTTACATTAACCCCCCCCTTCAAACCGCTGAGCCCTCGAAGCGACGGTTGGATGTCAGATTAGTATACAACAAGACCCGGAAAGTTGAATTTTCCAAGTGGGGTTTGTGACTCTGGAGACGTGTTTAGCCAGAAACGGAGAGTTGAAGAATAAAGAATAGGTAGCATGATGCTGTTGATCTTTTGGGTCCCTGGGTCTAAGCTGCAGGAACCTCGATTCACCATCTATGAAGTTCTCGAGTAAAGATGATAGGGAGGAAATAGTTATGGTGCTCGGGACAAGGCTGCCAGCATGTGGTGGTATTTGGAGAGCGAGTGGGAGAGAGCTTGCGAAATCCTGAGGTGTGAAAACCACCAGAATCCCTAGTCGCCGTATTCCAGGAGTGCCATGGGGCTCGGATGAGGTAATTCTCGTTTCCCTTTCCTTCTACCACGGAAATCAAGCCTGTTGTCAACACTCTCTGCGACCATCCTAACTCCCTTTGGGTTTCCCCAAAATGTAACCCATGTAGCAAATAGCCAATGATATTCGGGCAGAAGACCATTGCGAGGGCAGGAACATGAACGCGGAATAAGCAATTGTGATCGCGGGGCCGAGGGTGTTGAGTGGAGGAGGCTGGAAGTTGTGAAAACTGATATAAGTAGTTGATTCCCGTTGTATGTGGCGTGGGACCCGACGAAATCGACCTCGATCACAATACACAGTGTTTGTGCTTTCATGACGTAAGCCTTTCCTTCTTGATTCCCGACTTCGATCATCAACAGCCCATGATTTCTCTTGGTCGTTGGACTGCATGAACCACATTGATTGGCAAACGTGGTCAGAGGTTTGTTACTCGGGTCAGATGCGAGGGGAACAGGGGATTGGAGCAAACTTGGTGCGTTTATAGTGACTTTGCCCATATTTTCCGTAATCTGAATACTCTGTATCCCAGCTGCTCCCAGACTGGATGGCACGGGCTGACCTATACGTCGATAAGCTACAATGAGTAGCCCACACACAGCCCTAATCTCATCGGTACCAGCCTGCAACCGACATTCCGAAGGATGATCGTACTGGAATGCAACTGGTGATGGGTCGGTCTTGTAGTCGAAGCGGGAAACAACGGGTTTGATGAAGTCCGCTGAAGTAATGCTGTCGAGTGAGAGGTGGAAGGAGCTTGGTTGAACGGAGATAGGTGCGATGAGGGTTGAAGCCGTAAGGCTTGAAGAAGATGATGGGCGGCGAGACAGATCTCCCTGACGAGATTCGGTGGGGAAGGAAGCTTGTTTGGTACTCCTTGCGTTTCCATATGGAACATACGAGAGTTGGTAACCATGAATGGCAGATCGACTGAATCGAGGTTGTTTGACAGTAGAAGCAGCTCCGGTAGTCTTGGGAGGATCGAGGTTTCGGTTTGGTAAGTCGTTTGCCGATCTCCTGTTACTTTCATAACCCTGACCACCCGCTGTGAGCATAGGCTCTTTGCTAGACAGTCTGAGTCGTTCGAGGCAGTCGGCGAATTGTGACCCAGCCAGGACAGATTGGTTAGCGCTCGGTGAGAATGATCTGGAACTCGTGCAAGAGAGGTTCCAACCAAAGGTTATGTGCATAGCACATGGACAGAGTCGTGTAAGGTGAGGATGGTTGGGTAGATTCGGGGTCCCAGGTACGTCGTGCTCGATTCCTTCTTCCCATGTGTCAGACTGATGATTAGTCGTGGTGGTTACCGCTTTGTCAAGTCTCGGACGTTGGTGTAGCCTGCCATAAAGTGATGCGGATGACACGAGGGTGATTTTAGCTTCGAGACGTCGTAATTCCTGGTAGGATGAGCAAGGTCTCACGGCGGGAAGGAAAAGTGTTGGCGGGGAGTCATATTGACGTGAATCGAAGACGATCCCGGCTACCTTACAAGGGGTTGGGTGTTGTCGATCAAGAGGAATCGGGTTGTTGGCTTGTTGAATATGTGGTAGGCCGTTATGATTTTCCTTGTTCCTCTCGTACTGATTGAGTTCTAACAGAGTTAGAGGGACGTGGAGTGAAGAGTTGATGTAGAATTGGATGGGGGTAGATGCAGTAATCAACCAAATTCTATATTTGACTGCGATCTGATCGTGTCCTCGGCGTTCGTTCGTTTGTTGGACACAGCGGAACGAAATGGGAGGATTGAGATGGTGATTCTGGAAGTCGGACTTCACGGGATATGGGGAGAGTACGGTGTAGGTGAGATGAACACGGAGAGATTGATATAAGTCGTTTTTTAACACTCCCGTTGGCACTGTATGGGTCATATTCAAGTCTAGACCATTGTGAGGATGGAGGTGGATAACGAGGAAAGATTTAGGTAGGAGGCGGAGCTGCAGCGGGTAAGGAAAGGAATACAGGATCTGGAGGATGGGGGATGGATTTGGCCCGTTGAACGAACCAGATGTGGAGGGTCCAGAACAAACGAGTAGGGCAATGTTTTCAGTCGTTCTCTGTGGTTCTTTGGGCTGACGAGGTTTAGGGATTCCTGTCGAATTGGCGTTGGAAAACGTCCATTCCGTCGATTTGAACGTGAACGTCTGTAACGTGCGGGCCGCATCGAATTGGGTTATACGAGTGCAAAATGGAGGGAAAGGAGATGAATCTTGAGTTGGTAAGCCGTTCAGCGCCCTAGTATAATTCCTTGCGCATTGACTATATGTCAGGGGAGCCGAAAGGCTTTTGGACGAACATGGTATGCCTTTGTTGACTGGATCATTGTCGAGTTGACCGCCGTAGTCAACAGGTATGAAGCGTTGCGAGTCACGGAAGGACAGATATGATAGGGTGAGGAGAAGGAGAATTGTTGGTGGGAGGTCATGCCGACAGGTAGCACGAGCGGTCTTGGTTGCCTCTCGAGTAATCGAGTCTCGCTGATGGTTGGCATAGAGCGTGAAAAATGTTTTCAACGTGCTGGAATGCTCAACTAACGGTGAAACGTGGTGGAACAGATTGAAAAGGTCCAGAAAACCCAGTTGCGAGCTGATCTGGGTATCCAGGATTGACCCATCATTGATGTACAGGCTCCATTTTGACGAAGGCAACTTCCAGATGCCCAATAACAAGACCATTGAGAACGCCCATGTCAACATCTTGGATGTGTGGATGAAGAGATGGGTTGTGGTTGGAGAAACGTTCAAGACTCGAGGGTTTGAAACCAGACATTCTTCTTGTGAGTTTGTCGCAATGTTGCTCGACAGGTCACCCTCTCGATGATCGAGCTTTGGACGTGTAAACGGCGAGGAAAAGTGGGCAACGCGGGGAAAGTGGACATTTGAACGGTGACAAGGTTGATCGATCGGAGAACGAGTGTCACTGATGGCGGTTTGGGACGATAAGCCCGACGAGAATGTATCAAGCGCAGAGGGTAATCCTTGATTGAGGTTTCCAGGACGCAAGACCAGTGGGAGGATGAAGGTAACAAGGAAAAAGTCGAGCTCGTGGGGGTCAAGTTGGTACGACGAGGCGGTTCTGGATCCATTTGAGTGAAGAGGAGTTCTTGACGAGTTTTCGGACAGCTCAAAACACCAATCGACTCGACCACACACTGAACTGTCGATAAAGGATGGGGGGGAAGTTGGATGTGGGTAGGTCCGATCACCGTGATGAATTGCGTCGAGAAGGTCCAAATCACGGAGCACATGCATGCCTGTTATCACGACCATGGAATGGTTGTAAGTAGGGCTGGGGGAGGGCGAACCTTCGAATTGAAGGGTTCGGCGTAGGTGGAGGTACGTGCATGGATTCGGTATCCCTGGTATGCCGTTGAGTTCCTCTCCCCGTCTGTCATAGGGTTTACTCGCTGTCATTTGTACAGCTTCGTCAGGTTCGAGATGTTGACAGAATCCCGCACAAGGTGTCACTACTAGAACGAGGTTGAGTGGGGATACGAGGTGCCGCAAAGCGAGGCGAGATGGGTATGATAGATTGGTGGCGAGAGAGTCGAACGGGGAGAAACTTTGGTTCCCATCAGCCACGAAACCAACGACGAATTCTTTATGCGATGTGAGGGCTTGGGGAACAAGCTGAACGAGGTAATTGGGTCGGAATGGTAAGGAAATGAGGAAAAAATGGGCGGTGGAAAGCGTGAGTGATGGGGTTTTTACTCCCCCGTCCAAACGCTCATTTTTTCCTTGTAGAACTGCGCTGTTGTGTCTAGGAACATCACCCAGCTGCTCCTCCTGCCTCTTCGATCCTAGGGTCCCTATCTTCATGTGCATCCTGGTGTTCCGTTGAGTGATATAAGATGTGCGAGTTGTTGTGACGACCGAGGAGCGATCAGGGATTGGAGACATATCCAGGAAGGGAACGAGTGGTGGTTTCTGTGTGTTCTGATGGTAAAGGGCGGCTAAACCATACGAATTTTGCACCTCTTTGTTGCTTGGTGTCGGGTCAATCGATTTTTGGTGACCCGGACTTGAGAATGAATGGACGTTGAGATGGGCGCTAGAGGGCGCTAACAGCTGGACACTGCCACTGTGCCTGCCTCGCGTCGCATCTTGGATTTTGCCATCATCCTCTTTCCAATACAGAGGTTGCAAGACAATGGTTCTCACGACGGCTCTTTGTGCGGACATAGTGGAATTAATTCGAGGCCCTAAAGAGAATGTTGGAGGAGGTTTCAGACCCGTGGTTGGGGATGAAAAAATGCTGAACGGCGAGTGCTTCGTTTGCTGTTTGTTGATTTCTTTCGAAATGTCTGCTCAATTTTCACAGCTTAGATCCTTTGGAATCTGGGACGAATCGATTATGGGATGGTGTGAAAGCTGCACGACACGGATTTCCGCAGAAAATGAGATGCTGATTGAGTAGGGAATTGCTGTGAAGGGGTAACGGTAACGGTTGAAAGAGTATCGGGAGGGGAGATGAGAGCGGGTTGGAGAGTTGAGTGGGTACAGAGGTGAGTTACCACTCTTGCTCGAACTCGCTTTGGAACGCTGATTACTAGCTGTATCATGAACAGCTTCTTCAACAGGTTCTTCGAGAACCTCACGGCAGTTTGTCAGGGGAGGTTCGGCACGATCCCTGGGCGGTAGCGAAATGGGAGAGGGCACTGAAACCTTCAGAATCTCCAGGCGTTTAGCTCTGCTTGGATTCCGGTCATATGTCCTCAAATCTGCGATATTTTCCTCGTAGTCGACAAGGTGTTCGATGCACGGTGCACTGAGTTGGTCGTTGGGCGGTATTGCGAAGAAAAAATGAGGGCCATATCGATGAGGTACGTGGGTTTTTACTCCCCCCTTTAAACCCTCGTTTTTTCTTCGTTCGATTCGTCCTTCCAGCTCGTTCGAACCCCTGTCCTTGGTGACATTCTTGATGTGGACATTCTGAGGATGTCGAAACGATGGCGAGGACTGACATATCCCAGAGAAGAAGTTGTTCATATTGAAATTGAACATTCTGGTGTCGGGGAGTTTCGATATGGATGATTGAAGCGAGCACAACAATGGAGGAAAGACTTGGGGAACCAACGCAAGGTAACCATTTGTTTCTCTTCCATATGATTGGTGTTGACTTTCTCCCCCATTGTAGCCGTCGGTTCTGTTGTTATCGCTTCCTTGTCGAATGACTTCGTCTCCGGGACCTTCAACACCTGGATAGATTAAACCATCATGCCCAAGATTTCTGACCACGCTATCCGACGGTTGTTCCTGGAAGGATGACGGGGTGAAATGTAGGTTGCTGGGGATAGGAGGGGGACCGGTGCCAGATAACTCGTCCATCGCATTGTGCGTAACTTCGATTTCCTCTTCTCCGAATTGTGAGTCTGATTCGCTGTATTCAGTCGGGAGTAGGAGATGTTCTCGATAGTTGATAACAATGTCTGTCCCTTCGAGAGGTGAAACAAAATGGCGTGAAAGTTGGAGATTCTGAAGGAACATGATGCATGTGGAACGAAGGAACTGTTCGGATGTAGCGAGGACGATGACGAAGGGAATATGGGAAGAGATTATGTGGTGGAGGGTGGCGTCGAATAGGTATTGCTCGAATGGGTTGCTGGTGTGGCCGTATTTCGCGAATTTATTGAGGTGGGGGGATTTTGGGAGTTGAAGCGACCACAACGACCGCGGGAAATGCTGAGGAATCAACGCAAGGTGATGATAGGGTCCCTCATCGATCCCATACTCGTACTGATCCACTTCGTTCTCGTAGAAGTCATTGTCCTCGCAAGGGCTTTCATAGCCATGATTTGACTGTTCATCAGGAGGGATACCCCAATCCTCAGACCGTTGGCTTGCACCATCCGATGTGTAATCAGGTTCGTCTTCCTCAGGTTCGTCTTCCTCAGGTTCGTCTTCCTCCTCCACGGGTGGACCAAATCCATCGTCCAGATCATATTCAGAACCCAATTCTTCGAGATCGACAAGGGTAGGACCTTCGTGTTCGTCAAATTTGGGATCAAGCGCGTCTTTGGATTTGAAGAACGGCACATCGTCTTCCGGGTCCAAGAGTTCAAGGTGAGTTAAGTCGTCTTGCAGGACTCCGAGTTCTTCAGAATGCTGACTAGCACCGTCATCTCCATAGGTCAACTCCGTCTCTTCGTTGGATGAATCGTCAAACTCATCAACGTGTTGACTCGTGTCATTATCCTCGAAATTGGGATCGTACTCCAGATACGTAGACTCATGACCATTTCCAACACATGGTAAGCCGTCCTCTTCATCGCTTGAGAACAATGAATCTGAACTACAATCTTGATCCCATCCTTCTGCAACAGGTTCTTCAACAGCAGTTGATCTTCCGCTGTCTAGCAACGAGGTGGAATCAACATTCGTGTCACCCGGCTCAGCGATCCCTGCATTGTAGTGCAACACGTCAGGCGAGGAGCCGAATGTCGAGCTGTGACTATGACGATTGGGTGGACCGGCCTGGGCATAGTCGACATCATTGGAGGGGTAATTGTATGGAGGATATGAATCGTGCGAACGAGATCCCGGAAATTCGAAGTGAGCGGTTATGACGGGACCAGGCGTCTCTGTGAAATTGATCACGGAATGTGATTGTTTCGTGTCCAAAAGTTCTTCAACAAGACCCTGACCTGGTTCCTCGTGTTTATGATCGTAAGTGGGTGCAAATCCTGACCCGTTGCACACAGCTAGGGACGCGGACCCTTCACTTGAACATGGAGAACGATATGACGTTTGTGAAAAAGGGATTGCGGAGTGGTCCGGGACAAAAGCGTAGGGGGGCAATGAGGATTTAGCGGGAAAGTGTGAGACATGCTGGAGGTAAGATGTGTCTTCCCGATGAACTCTACATTTGCGGTTGTCCTGACCAGTGCCAACAGAAGCATCACCCTGGTCGTGAAGTGCAATTTGTTGGGAATCCTCGTTTGGTACGCCCTGTGAACGATTACCCGGATCATGCGTTCTAATAGAACAGGTTGGGCTGTGTTCCTTCGGAGGTAACAACCCGGAAAGTAGGGCCACATGGTTGGTGGTGTATTGCAATGTACGCTGCGAGTTGAACGCGGAACTGGAATAGATCCCGGAGCTATCGTCATGAAGCGATGCAGACCAAGCGGTTAGAGTATGAGAGGGTCGTGTGGGTTGTATCAGGTAGGATCCTCGTGGCATGACGAGCGTATCAGCTGTCAGTGTATCTCTCATGGATTGGGCAACCCTTGTGGTTCGCAGAGGGTACTGTGAAGCGATTGCGGAGTTACAGCTGGGAGAGACAACCCGGGCACATTCCACATGGGTAACAGGGAAATGGCGTTGAGAGTTTGTGCCATGTGGAAGGGATGCCGGAAACTCGAGTTGACTCCTCATGAGAGTGTGAGGTGCCTCTGTCAAACTGATCGCGGAACCCTTGATTGAACATGGGGAACCATACGGTTTTCGCGAAAAAGGAATCATGGAGGTGTCCGGGACGAACGCGGAAGGGATCAACGTGGAGTTAACAGTGCATTGTGGTGCACGCTGAAGGTAAGGCGTGCTTCCCTGATGAATTCCACGTTCGTTGCCAAACTGACCTTTTTTCCTGGAAACATGACGTTGGCCATCATGAGCATTCTTTCGAAAACCAGAGTTGAGTGAGCGTTGGGTGGCATTGAGATCAGGCTCGTAATTGCCTTTGACTGGTATAGGCTGTGGACGCATTATAGGAACGTTGCCGTGTGCAATGGAAGAATAGATTGGGAGGGTCTCGCTCGGTGCTAACAACCTGGAGGATGGGGCCGTATGGTGGATGTTGCACCGCGAGGTCTTCTGCGAGCTGAACGCGGAGTTGGGATAGATCCCGGAGCCAGTTGGGATCAACGCGGAACGGATCTCAGCAGAGTACGATGGGATCTCGTTGGCATGGGGTGCAGGTTGAGTGAGGACTGATATGTGATTTCCAGTCACCGATAGTGGGCATGAACGAGCTGATATGTTGTCCATCTCCAAACCAACTGCTTTGACCAACCTTTTTGCAAGCAGGTCCACAAAAGTTGGGACGAGTTCCTCGTCAGCAAGGTCCTCCAATATGGTTTTATCAGTAACCATGCGAATGAGGACCTCGAGGGAGCGATCTGAAAGGTCCTGAAGTGGAAAGCGGCAAAGGAGTTGCTCAAACTGGGCGGAGCAAAGGAGGTTTTCGAAACCCGGATTGGAGAGGAGGGCTTCGATGTCGACTTGTTCAGAGCCAGAATCAACAAGAATTTCGAAAAAGACTTGGAAATGGTCGTCTGGGGTGAATGCGGATGGGGAGGAAAGTGTAGAAACCATGTTGTAGGTAGTCGGTGAATGAACAACCACGTTCTGTATTTTGGCAAGATCGCGGAGTGAATGTGAAAGAATAAAACTAGACGTGCAACCAGGGAGCTTGTTGGATAGTTCTTGTTCAACGAGGCTCGTCAACCGTAGCAAGGAGTTCGGTTGTAATGTAAGGGTCGTGGTTTTTGAGCACGAATCCAGTCGCGGAAGGTGGGCAGTGACGTGGAATGAGAGAGCTGATGGCGGAAATAATGAATAGCCGGAGAAACCACAAAGCCTTGGGGTCCTTGACTGGGTTGGCAGAAACTCGTATCCTGAACTCAGGACCACCTGAACAAGAGTGCGAGGGAAGAGAAGAGAGGGAAATGACAACTACAAGCTCCCGACAAGTAGCTGGATGATGGAAGGGGAATACTGCGAGCCTCCAGCGAGCAGTATTATGAGACAATGGGGTCCTTTT
>JANHQD010000514.1:4274-42812 GCA_024721195.1 Marasmius sp. AFHP31
ACCCATTCATTCTATTGTTCTTATTGTCTTCTCTCATCTCCTAGTTACTCATCCCGGACTCGCTATTGTCTTATACTTGACTACTATTGTTTCCTTATTGTTTTCTTATTGTCTTTCCTATTCGTTCACGACTCATATCTCAGACCTCTGACTGGGTATATAAGCTAGGTAGTTTACACCTGGTCCCTCGTCTTGACCTCTTGTCGTTGGGACCAGGTGAGTAGTTATTTCTGTCTTTCTCTATCTGCAATGTATCTGACTTGTCGTTGGGACCAGTTATCTACCTGCTCTTGCCCTCTGCTCGCTACCTCTGTCGTCTCTATCGTCGTCTCTGCTAGTCGACTTCCGCCGCCGCTGTTTCTATAGTCCTAGTGTCTAGCGCTTTAGGACATAGACCTAAACCCGTACCCGTCCCTGTTACTGCTGTCGATGATCGCCCCATCGCGTCTGGGCTGATCACCCAAGACGTTGTCACCTCCATGTCAATCTCGTCACACTTGGAACTCATACCTCTCGCCGTCGTCTCCGTTGGGTATCCAGTTATACTCGGACTCGATTGGCTCCGTCGCCACAATCCAAGCGTTGACTGGATCGACTCCTCGTTGACTTTCAACTGCTGTGGTTCCCAAACTCTCACGGTGCATGCTAAGGGCTCTAGTCCTGAAAATGTGACCCGTTCAGCAAACGTCAGAGGCTCTAGTCTCAACGACTCACCCAGTACTCATCTCAATTCAATATCCCTTGCTTCCATTGGTCTCTCAACTTCCGCATCATGGTTCACATCACCGTTCCCTAAATCATTCAAGCCTCAGAAACTCGAGCCCACCGTACAGCCTGCAAAGTCGAGTACCTCCTTCCTGGCTGCTCTCGTTCATTGGAACGGGCTCGGACGTTCCATCAAAGACCCCTTTCCCATCCCATCATCTCTACCATCTCCTCGCCCGACCACCCCACCATCATTCCCCGAATTCGAAATCCCCGCTATACCAAATATAAAAGTTATCAGTTCTAAGAAATTCGCCAAACTCATGAAAAATTCACCATCTGAATCTATCTCCCTCCTACGTTACCACGATCCCTCATCCAAAGTCTTCATCAACTCGTTTTCCACCGAAGATCCACCTCCTGATCCACCCCCCAACTCTACTTCCTCCGATCCCCCCGCCGACTTCCGCGCATTTGTACCGCCCAAATATGCTGAATACCTCGAGACGGTTTTCAATCCTTCCGAATTCGAGAAGCTACCTGAACACCGGGAGTTCGACATTGATATTGAGTTAGAACCTGACAAGACTCCACCGTTCAGCAGAATGTACAAGCTCACCGAGACTGAACGCGAGGCAGTAGCTGAATATGTCCACTCCAACCTCAAACGAGGCCACATCAGACGATCTACCTCATCAGCAGGTGCCCCTGTACTATTCACCCGCAAGAAAACTGGCGAGATCCGCCTTTGCGTCGATTTTCGTGGTCTGAACTCTATCACCAAGAAAAATAGGTTCCCTCTCCCTCTTGTTGACGACTTGCTTGACCGTGTCCGTGGTTGCAAAGTCTTTTCCGTTATCGACCTGAAATCTGCCTACAGTCACCTCCGAATCAGAGAGGGCGACGAATGGAAAACTGCTTTCAGGACTCACCTTGGCCTGTTTGAACACCTCATTGTCCCCTACGGTCTCACCAATGCTCCCGCCACCTGGCAAGCCTTCATTCAAGACGTTCTCCGCGACCTCCTCAATGTAGTATGCGTGGTCTACCTAGACGACATATTAATCTTCTCGAAATCCCAAGAAGAACACGACACTCACGTTAAGATGGTTCTCGACCGCCTTCGTGCCGCTAATCTCTGTGCCAGTGCCAAAAAATGCGAATTTGACAAGTCCGAGGTCGAATATCTGGGCTTCATCGTCAACGCTGAAGGACTGAGCATGAATCCGAAGAAACTTACCACTATCACCGAATGGCCAGAACCGAAGAAGCTGAAGGACCTCCAATCGTTTCTGGGGTTCACAAATTTCTATCGCCGCTTTATCCACAACTATTCAAAACTCGTGTCCCCATTGACCGCCCTGACCCGAAAGAACGTTCCATTCATTCTATCCCCTGCCTGTCAAACGTCATTCAACACCCTCAAATCTAAATTCGCCGAATCCCCCGTGTTAAAACATTTCGACCCATCACTTCCTATTACGGTATCGACAGACGGCTCAGACTTTGCTATATCTGGCATTATTCAACAACCAGATTCATCCGGTCTCCTTCACCCTGTCGCCTACTACTCTCGCAAGCTCTCCCCAGCCGAAATAAACTACGACGTACACGATAAAGAACTACTTGCCATCATCGAAACTTTCCGCGACAACAGACATTGGCTTGTGGGAAACCCTTTTCCCATCACTGTGATCGCCGATCACAAAAACCTCTCGTACTTCATGAAATCTCAACTACTCAACCGGCGTCAGGCCCGATGGGCCATGTTTCTTTCGGAATTTGACTTCAAACTACAATGGGCCCCTGGTACTCAAAATGTAGCTGATGCTGCCTCCCGCCGTCCCAACTTCATACCATTACAAACCGACGAACAACGCACTGCTCAACACCGCACTATACTATCATCTTCCCACACCGAACGCCTACTATCATTCTCCACCGACCCCTTACCACCGAAATCACCATCCCCTATTCTATTCAACGCTCTCACAACTCTCTCCATCGACAATTCCGAACTCCTCAACAAATTCAAAGACGCTTACAAGCACGACACTCAATGGCGTACTGCTATCATAAACGGCGACTCGGATTTCAACGTAGAACACGGCATAGTCTTTCATCGTGGCCGCATATATGTCCCTGAACCCTTACGGCAAGAAATTGTTCATTCTCGTCATGACAAAGTTATTGGTGGACACCCCGGTCGCCGAAGAACTGAGAAATTCGTATCTACCGATTACTCCTGGCCTGGCATGACCCGCTTCATTAGAAACTATGTTGAAGCCTGCGACACTTGTCCTCGTGTCAAAGACGCCCGACACAAACCCTACGGTCTACTCCAACCTCTTGACATCCCTCATCGTCCCTGGCAATCTATATCAATGGATTTTATTGTCAAACTACCCCAATCCCACGGCTATGACTCTATTTGGGTTGTTTGCGACCGCCTTACCCGCGCTGCTCACTTCATTCCTTGTACCGAAACCATCACCGCCCAAGACCTCGCATGGCTATTCCTCGACCGCATCTTTCGCCTTCACGGTATCCCTAAACACATTGTCTCCGACCGCGGTCCCCTCTTCATCTCCAACTTCTGGAAATCACTCACATCACTTCTCGACATCCAAACACGTACCTCCACTTCCTACCATCCACAATCAGACGGACTCACCGAACGCACCAACCAAACACTCGAAACTTACCTGCGCGCATATTGCTCCTACCAACAAGATGATTGGGTAGATTATCTACCGCTCGCCGAATTCACATTCAACTCTCTCGAAAACTCGTCTACCAAACAAACTCCTTTTACTGCCAATCTTGGTTTCAACCCCGACTTCGAGCCAAAGATCACCGAACGCTCCACTGTACCCGCTGCCGAAGACCTCGCTAAACGTCTTAACACCATTCATGAAGAACTCCGTGCAGAACTCGAATACGCTCAGTCTCGACAAACCCACTTCTACAACAAGCATCGCCTACCCGCTCCTGAGTTCAAACCTGACCAACTCGTCTGGCTTCTACGCCGAAACATTAAAACCAATCGCCCTTCCGACAAACTCGACCATCGTAAACTCGGCCCTTTCCCCATCATTAAACGTGTCAAAAACTCAGATTCTTACGTCCTCGCATTACCCTCTTATCTCTCTCGTCTGCACCCCGTCTTTCACTCATCTCTTTTGGAACCGTACTCCGACCCCTCTGAATTCCACGCCCATGCCGACCCTATTCCTATCGAACTATCTCCTGAAAATTCTCCTACTATTCATTCCATCATCGACTCTCGAAAAATCGGCCAACGTTATGACTACCTCGCACGCTTCACAGACCAACCCGAATCCGAAAACTCATGGATCCCTCTTTCCGACATACCCACCGCTTGCAATGAACTCATAGACCGTTATCACCGCCGTAACCCTCGAGCCCCACGTCCTCCCCCAATCCTACTATCTCGCGACAGACTCTCAGATTCAGCCATTTGCCAAGAACTCACCATTAATTCAAATGATTCTACCGACGATACTACCGCTACCCCATCTATTCCAGACGCACACGGACGAACCCAGTCACCACCCCCATTTCATACAAACCCACGCTCCAACTACGAACCTCCAGCACAAACAACCACACGCTCAGGACGCGTCTCCCGGCCCGCTCAACGCCTCGACCCTATCATCCCAGGTCGTCCTGGATCCTAGTGTCTCGCCTTTTTAAAGGGGAGATAATGTAAGGATTAGTATCCTTACCTCCGCCGCCGCCCTCAGACATATTCCATCGTAGACCCCCGCTCACCTTCAGATACATTCCCAGGTAGTCTCATCCCACATGTTCTCCGTTCCGCACACTGTTCTCCTTTATGATATCATACGGCTCCTTAGCTCCTTAGTTCTATAGTACTTAAGCTCGTTTGTATGTTGCTTGATAGTTATCGAATCAACTCTATTCTTTCCTCCAAAAAGTCCCTTGTCCAACCCGGTTCCTAACACTCAAACTCGAAGGAGGAGAGGACTGATTCCCATGGGATGGATTTCTGGATAGGCTCGTGGGCGATTTTGTCAAGGTTGTTTGGGTGATCGTTAGCTTCCAAATGTTGTTTGACGAATTCACGCTCTGCAATGACTACGCCCCGTTTGCAGTCGTTCGTCTCGCCATTGAAATGATAGCGTTGAAAATAGATTCCCTGGGCAGGAACGTCGGAGACCTTTCCAATGTCAACTAGTTCGAGTGCATCTAACGCAGCGTTGCAGGCTTTGACAAAGTACTCATGACGATCCGTTTCGGATGAGGTTTCGCAGCTGATGCTAGGTGAATAACAAGACATGTGATGAGAAATAATGAAATAATAGCACTCACTACGTGATCAAGTTGGCATTGATGAGCGTAATCTCTTCCTCGAGTTTCTTCCGAGTTCCTCTCTTGCAAGGAGGGGTCTGCCCATTGGCGATCTTGACGGTACAATTGAGAACCTGGGCTAGGATGTCGGATCGCGATCCGTATCTATTTCCCGACAAAGACAGACAGACTTCCTTATCTAGTATGATCTATGCACCATCATCTGAACAACCAGCACAACCAGCGTCAACTATGTGTTTTACCGAATTTACCAGTTTTGTTCAAAGATGCGTGGCACTTTGAATCTCGTTTCGGTCAGCGAAAGGATAATCCGTGTATCCGGTGGGCTCGATACTTCCAAAAAGGTAGAACGTCGACCTTTCATACGGTGTCAGAGGGATATTATGCTTCAGGCGGTACGGTAGGTCGGGCTGTCGAGTATGTCAATGGGAGATTCGCCACGCTGACAGAGTCATCACGTACATTGGAAATGAACCACCGACCGTACGCGACAAGATCACCCTGTTTGTCCGCAAACGTTGTACCGGAAATCGAGTCGTGAGCGCCGGCAGTAATCCAGCGTCGACCGTCGACGTCCTCATTTCCTCCAGGGCCTGCCATCCAAATCTCTCGGATAAAATCATTGCTTCGATCTGCTATAGGCTCTTCAACTGTCTCGACTCCATCAACTCGTGGCTCGACGGCATGGATGTATGCGAGAGTTGGATGAGCCTTTTTGAGCTCTCTGACAAGGTGCTCGTAAATTGGCATGGGATCTTTGACGCCCGCATCTACACTTCAGCGTGAGCATTCATCGGGTGACTCTGCAGAGTTTCGAGGACTTGCCATTGAACGTGTTCCAGGGACTCAATCGCAGCCCTGTCCTTCTTGGGCCAACCACTTTCACAACCGCGTCAACAACCTCCAGGGCAAACCTAACTCGATTCTCCAGGGTGCCACCATACGAATCCGTACGCCGATTTGTCGTCTCTTTGAGGAACTGTTCAATAAGAAATCCGTTTGCTCCATGTATCTCGACTCCATCGAATCCGGCTTTGTAGACCGCGTTCTTTGCTGCCTCCGCGTAATATTGCACAAATTCCTTGATCTCGTCAGTTGTCAATGGACGAGGACTCTCCGTGCGTCCTGACATAGGTACGTCTGATGCTGATATATAAGCATACGAGGGATCCTCTGACCGCAATTGCTCGGGATCTCCAGCACGACCAGGAGCCCACAGCTGCAAGTGGATGTATGATCCTTTCTGATGTACCGTGTCCACTATCTACAACGTCGTCAAGATTTTCTGCTCTTACATGTAGCGGTCAAATCGCTACTCACCTCTTTCCACGCGGAGATTTGCGCGTCAGACCATATTCCAGGGACATTCGGAAGACCACCAGCCCTTGCATGAATAAATGTCGCTTCCGTGATGAGGAGGGTTCCCGGCTGGCTACCACGCTGGGAGTAATATTCTTTCACGACGGGGACCAACGGTACATGATCCACATCCGCACGGAATCTGGAGAGAGGAGCCAATACCACTCTGTGGCTCAGATTAAGCTCCCCGAGCTTCATGGGCTGGAATAATTGGGACTTGGACTGTGTCATGATGTAGGACAGGTTGTTGAAGATGAGTATGTTATTGTGAAGAAGAGTCATGTCAGTCCTTTGTTATATAGCATCCAAAGTGTAAGTTTTTTTTGGTTCATACGGCCGTGTGTCTCTCTCAAATTTCAATTCGATGACTACTCTTCCACTGTGACTTCCCGGGTTCCAAGAAGCAGTAAAAGAGTAGGTATCAAATCAAGGGACCCTCAGGCTGACCAAGCGACATGGGTTCAATCCACCGTGGCCCTTCAAACCCGAAAACCACCAACGAACGTGCCGCTGTTGGGTAGTAGCTTATTAGATTATTGGGCCAGAGCTATTCACTACGACTTCGGATCAGTACAAGACGTACGGGAGCCCACAGACTAGTTCAAGTATGTGGCACGTACCCACCGAACTACGCTCGATATGTGCCAATTATGCCACAACTGACAAGTTCCCGTAGTCGCTGATATGCTGAACGTCATTTGCTTCCTGGCTACTGTATGTTACATCCCGTTTACTGTATAGCGATGGGTTTCCTGATCCAGGGCGTGCAAAGCCTTCGAGGCGCCATCATCTGCATGATACAGCTAAGGTTGTAGCGACTCGAGACAATCAGAATTCAAGTTGTGTGTATTCATGACGAAAGCTCGTGAGTGTACGTAATAATAGAAGAAGTAAATCCTGAATAATCGTAGTACAAGATAAAAAAAATTATGCGTGCGATCCATTAACCCTAGCTTGAACAACCAAGAGACTCGCTCTTGCCCCAACAGCAACCATAGCAGCACCGACGTCGCCGAGCGTCCGTGAAACGGAGCTAGCTAATGCCGCACCTCCCGTCCCGCTAGCTATCTGTGATAACTCACCCGATAATGACTCCACAGCCATTTGTCTCGATCTCCCGCAAACTACAACAGCATTACCTCCATTGATCGCACTCGTAAGCTCTGGGAAACCCGTTGCGGCGGACGCAGGGGACACAAGATCGACAACCTCCCTCAACGGCCGCGACGAAGTCCTGGCGGTAAAGGTCACTCTTTGTAATCCAGCGCCTGACGAACTCTCCCAAAGGATGTTGTCAGCAGTATCGCTAGCCAATCGCGTCTGAGTATTGTGATGGCCATAGACGGTATCTGCGCCGCTGACAGTGTTGTGAACCGCATGTGCAATAACCTTTTCCTTCTCAACCTCGTTGTCGTCGCTTTCGTTGCCACTGTCGTCAGTACCGCGTTGGAACCTGACGACGACGGCTTTGACACCCGTATTCCGGGAGCAGATCTGAAGGAGGAAGTTGAGGGCGGATCGGTCATCAGGACCACCGAAGAAGGGGAGGAACAAGACGGTGTTGGCGGCCTGGAGAGGAGCGGAGGGGGATAAAGCAGAGTCTACACTCAACCGGCCACTTCCGCGATCCACGAACAACGCAACGTCGCAAGGCGTCTTCAAGAACACCTGGCGGATGAACTCGGCGTATACAACCGACGACATCTGGTCGTGCTGGCTTGACGAGGCTGCTACTGGCGATGTTGGCGCGGCGGTTGAGCGGTGGAACACTCCGTCAAATGGATTTCGGGCAGCGGGACCTTCCTGAGTGCTCAATGCGGCGCCTGAACCAGTGCTGGCCCACGGGACCAGAACCATCTCGACACTCTTCTCTTCAACCTGTCTGGTTACGACGCTAGTGAAATCCTCCCAAGCAGCAACCTCGAGTGCAGTAGTGAGAGTGCTAGACTTCGCGTTAGAAGTGGTGCGATTTCCCAAACCTGCCAACCATGCGAATGTGTTGAAGACCGAGGTGACCGGGTCGGTGTGAGCGAGAGCCGCCACCTCAGTTGATTTAAAAACAGCTGATGTTCGGCCCGATAACTCGATTAGACGAACGAGGGTAAAGTCGATGAAAGAAGATGATGTGGGTTTGGACACCTCCTTTTCCTTGGGCAAATCCGGAAGGTCGGTAGAGTCTCCCTTGGCGTCACTGTCCGAGATGCTGGTGGTGTCGGTGCTGGATGGCGGCGAGGAAGCGTTTCCGAACGGGTGTAGCAGCTGAGTCAAGGTCATAGCAGCGGGAAGCTGTTCGAGCTTGTCCAGAACAAGGGCGAACCTAGTCTTGACAGCAGCATCTTCGATAGCTTTCCCATCCCCTCTTTCGTTCTCCGAGGTACCGGGAACAGGTTTGACTGCGCCCATTCCGTAATGGCGAACCCGTTCAGGATAGAACCAGAGGGTCAAGGGGGTCGTGATGAAGGTCAGCACGATGGCATGAACGACGAACATGGAGAAGGTACGGCCATCAAGAATTTGTGCTTGGAAACCGATGTTAAGGACGATAAGCTCGACGAGGCTGGGGGAGGTTGGTGATGAGCATCCCTAAACTGAGTGAGGAATCAATACGGCGCACGCACCCTTTGCAACTCATCAAACTTCCGATGGCCCCAGACTCCCTCCAATTAAAGCCGAACGCCTGCGCAACCAAAGCACACGAGAAAAACTTGCTGGTAAAGGCGACGAGGCATATAATGATGATGTAACCCCAAGTTACACCGTTGTCGAGCAGGCCCAGGTTGGTTCGGAGACCTGAGAGTGTGAAGTACTAGGCCAATAGATATCAGTGGAGCCCTGATTACAGAATTCAGGGCCATTACTCACAAGCGGGAGAAGTAAGATGGAGACAAGGTCCTCAATTTTCTCGACAATGGAGATTGTGTAACCATTCTCCTTGGGAATGATGAGGCCGACAAGGAATCCGCCTGAAACGGAACTGGTTAGTCCATGGTGGCAATAACAGCATCCGGAGCTTGGTACTTACCGAAAATCGCATGAACGCCAATGACATCTGTGAAGAATGCAGCGATGTAGACCAGCAAGAGAGTGACAGTCATCATGAGCGTCGTAGGCGTGCCATGTTCCAAGCTACCCGTCTTTCGCGCCATCCAAACGTATGCCCACCTCACTGGCCACAACAGAAAGGCGGTAAATCCAACGCAGGTAATCAAGACGTATAGTGCGGTGAGACCATTGGCAGCATTGACAAGTGAAACTGTCAGAGCCAATAAGATCCACCCGACAACATCATTTCCAATACCGGCAGAGAGTGTGACAACACCGACTGTGGTATCGAGTAGCTTGGTCTCCGTCAAGATACGACAGAGGACAGGGAAGGCTGTGATTCCAATGGCAATGGCGATGAAGAGGATGAAGTATCCAAAATTGACACTCGGGGACACGAATTCCCTATAGACACCGACACCTAGAGCGGCACCGAGCCCGAGAGGAACAATCAATCCAGCTACTGAAATGCATGCCGAAGCACGAAGATTCCTTTTGAGCACTCGGGTGTCTATTTCCATTCCCACTAGGAAAAGGAAGAGCACAAGACCGATGTTGGCGGTGAGACTGAGCAGGGGCATGGACTGTTTCGGGAAAATGGTGTTCTGGAAGTTGGGGATGCGACCCATAACACTAGGACCGAGAAGGATGCCGGCTATGACCTCTGCAATGACTCGAGGTTGTCGAATGCGACCTAGACCGAGAGCAAGAATTTGGGTGAAGCAGATGATGATGACGAGCTGGATAACCCAAAGTCGAATGGGGTCGGATTCATTGTAGCGAGCAGGATTGTCTCCAGAAAGAATTCCTCCTTGGTCGGCAGCTGCTCTTTTGACGAGCAGGTCGCGAGCGAGCACAATGTTCTCACTGAACTGGCCCATGGATGATGGAGGTGGGGATGAGAGCCTGGGCAGACAAGATTGGCGCCATTTCCATTTTATTCCATTTCGATACAATTACCCCGATCAGGAGCTCGTCAGGGACACCCGTCTGAGTACCTTTTTGGGTGGTCCAGACATACGATTAGGAGGTATAGCTGATGATCAAATATTGAACAGGAGTCGACCGTGGGGTGGTTACCTTGGGGGCGCAAGAGCATGCACAAGCTAAACTCGTGCGGACGCCCAGTTCATCTCCCAAACAATTATCTACAATCAATGAGTTCGGTGATAGAGGGTGTTTACCGAATTTCGTGACAACGTCCATCTATTCTAATTTCGAGCTATCTCGAGTAAAAAGGCCTGCAAAGGCCTCAAAATCGAGCTCAGTTACAGGGAATTGCGCGCACACAAAGCAAATTGGATTAATTCCACAGAGTACCAGGCTAGATCAGGCTCATAATACAACAGACTTTGATCGGGGATCACAGGGTTTACCAGGATACAGCTCTTTGCGGTTCCCCCAGCACTTACCCGCAGAATTGCAAAAAAAGGAAGACCTTGGGCGGAGTGGAGCCGCTGAGGAGCCACTGACTTGGCAGTCGTCAACTGAATTCAGTAACGGTTGGCGCCAGGAGTAAGGAGAGTAGGGTCGAAACTCATGAATCTGAACTACAACCACGGCAGCCTATGAGGCCATATTAGCTTTAGTTGAGGACGCAAAGGCTGACGCACGTACCACAGTGATTACATTCTACGACGGTTCCAGGCCGAAGTTGGGCTTTCGGTACACGGCATACGCATGTTGAACCTTGATAGTTCATGTCCTGGACGCCCACAAGGGTCAATATCATGCGATCTTTTGCTTGTGAATGATTGCACACCTTTGTCTGTATACACCTCAAGCAGCAAAGTTTCTCGTAACCAGCCTTCTTCCATTTCGCAATAAGGCTGAAAATGCAGGCAACTTCGTCAATTCATGTACTCGTATATGACGATGGCCAACCACTCACTTTGCATCCGCATAACCTTCCTTCAACAACCAATCATAAAGTTCTCGGCTGATAGCCTCTCGCTTGTAATAGAGCTCGTAGATATATCTCGACCTCGTGTGCGAAATACGCATTATGGGCCACAAAGACTCCGTTCTTCGTTTGCCTTCATGAGATTCGTTTTCCGCGTCTCTCATCTTGCTTGCGTAGTCGTCGAGGACCTGTATAGCGTTTTGATATTGGAGTTGCAAGTTGAACGTCCGGTTTGTGCGTGCAGGTACAGCAAATCGTCAGCATAAGTAATGAGATGGTAAAGCGGTTCTGACGCACAGATTCGATCTCTTCAAACCCTTCCGGAGGTCTTTTGGTCCTTGAGGTTTTGATCTTGGGCATAGTGTGCGGTCAACGAAGAATGAGTGAGAAGATGGTGGTGGTTCTAGACAGAGTCGTCGGACCCACTTAAGCGCCGTCGCCGCGAGGCAGTGGTAAGCTGACTCGAACGGTCCTCACTCTTTCTGGCATGTTCTCCTCTATGTTCTCTATCTGAAGAAATCAGGTTTGAAGAGAGGCATCTGTTATACGGATTTCCGATTTGGAGGCGTAGGGTATACTGGGCGTCGAACTGGAAGGTGGTTCCTTGGCGAGGTTCTGCAGCCATGCGTGCCATGTTCCACATTTTCATCACTCAAACAATATTCTATCATTCAGTCTAGCACTTAAAGCAGCTAGGGCAACATGTCTGGCCCCACGAGCCCCGCTCGTTGCTCGTTATGTGACCTACTGTTAGGTTTCCCATGTGGACGCCTATAGACGCCAGGCGGTTGTGTATGTTATATGTATTATGTTATAACACATGTTGTAGGCGCCCGTTTGTTTGTTTGTCATCTGGTTGCACGCCACCATCATCGTTTGTGGTGACCGGAGTGGAGGAAAGGAAGAATTTTATCTTCATGATGATTCGGTTTCTCCTTCCTCTGATTTTTGTCCGTCCAATGCACGTTGCAATTGGTTGTGGGAAACCTTTGTCAGCAACAGTGGCTTCAAGACTCAACGTTGGCGATTTGGTGGCAGTCAAAGCTTGCTTCTAGACCGCAACAATGCCCCCCAAATCTCAACGTCGCAAAGGCAAGGAAAGGGCTAAACAAGCACAGCCAAATCCACCAGGTGAAATACACGATCCAAAGTCCATGCATGAAGATCAATCTGACGCGACTTTTTGCAGCTGGGATTCTCGATTCCAATGACGAGGTCGCTACCAGTACTGGTGGCCCCGGGGCCAATAGAGCCATCCGTCTTGTGAATCACGACAGGGACAAGGAAGAGTACGAGGAACTTCTGCGAGGGATGAAGAGCCTCACGCATCATCGCGTACTCGTAACTGATCCTGAAGAAATCCGTTTGCTTAGAGAGGGCCCCAGCTATCCCCCGGCGAGACGAGTCCCCACTCCAGACCCAGTTCTCGACAGTATTCTTGACAGAACGCACGAGCTTGACACGACCAGACCTAGCGAACCTGTCAAGAAATCTACGTACTCTACCGCACGTCGTCACTTATACCGTTGGTGGCCTCGCGACCCCGATGGTCAGATCTACCAGTTTGAAGGACTTGAAGGACGAGAAAAACGTGCTCCTAACGCCTGCAGACAGTGGGGTGCTACTCTTCACGATTTCTACCAGGTTCATAGATTTCCTTTCTATGAAAATATTGTCACGTTTACGAGTGGGAGTAGGCTGGCTGCATGGTGTCGTGAAGTGGGTGAATTGGATTATGCGAAGGATGAACTCGACTGGGCTGCGAATGAGCGAGATCCTTGGAGGAGGGAGGCCGCCGATACTGCTATCATCCACATGATGGAAGTCGATTACCCAGTGGTGTCTGGCCGTGTAGACGAAGGGGTCCTCGATGCCTGCATGATGTTCGGGAAAACGGTGAGTTGCGGGTCGCGTGCTCAGCTTCATCGCAGCCCTGTCATCCCATTTGTCTCATGATTGTGCATAGGTCGAAAACAAAATTCCTTTCCACCCATCGAGCTACCCCGATCCGTGGCCAATTCGTCCATTCGCCGGCCTTGCTCCCCTTCTGGAAACACAGATTCCGCTTCATCTCCTCCCTGAAAAGCTAATCGTGCATGACCCGTACCATTTGCTCAATGGAACGAGGAAGTCCCATGAAGAAGACATCGATCTCGACAAAATCAACCCGTGGCCATTCAACTGGAAGCCTTCTCGCCCTCTGGACTACGAGCCGCATACGTACAAGCTCGAACTCACGTCTTCTGGCACTGAGAAGATTGACAAAGCGCGCCAGTCAATAAAAGCTACTATCCCCGAATCACCCGTGAGCATACTCACCTACGTATTTCCTTCGAAAGAACCCGGAGAGACACGCGAACCGGCCTTTTGTATTTCTGTGCCGACACCACCGCCACCACCGACACACACACCGGAGGCACACCTCTTCTTGACGCAACATCCGGACAGACGAAAGGGTGTTGGGAACCATTCCATCGTGTACGCAGCGGAGTGGGAGGTACCTAGGGAGTGGTTTGTGACGCCTCGGATCTGTATGGGGTGCATCATGGAGAAAGCACTAGAGTTTAGGAGGAAGTGGGTCGTAGAAGAAGAATCCAAGCAAAGGAACGGATACACGATCTCTGATGCGGCACGGTTGGACGCGTTCAAATTCGATCATTACGCGGACTGGATGTTACCGGTTATGAAGACGGGTGATATAACCTTGCCCGATAACAAGATGAAGGTGTGGGAGGATACGCCTGGATTCGAGCGTTCGGCGATCCCGGTTTTAGGCCGACTGTACGCGGTCGTAGGAAACGTTCAGGTCGATTCCAAGACATATGTACGACCGAAGATTGTCTTGGACGTTGTGAGCGCTAGCGAACTGTCGGAGGAAAACCAGAGATTAGCCACAGAGAGGAGGGGAGATAAGCCTGACCCATGGGCCGAGGGGAAGGAGAAGGTTAGGGAGATCCACGGTCAGCGCGAAGGAACTGGTAAGAAAAATGCGGGGACCACCAGCGCAGAACCAGATATGAAGGGGAAAGGAAGGGTTCAAGAAGTCGAAGGTGAAACGGTGGAAGCAGTGAAAGCTTGTCGAGAGTGGTTGGACATCAAAGACATGGGCAATGGTCGGACAGCAAAAGCCGAGGACTGCGGGGAGCTTAACGGTGCCTTCAATCCTGAAGGAGGACTATGCTTGAAAGCCAGCTCCAGCGACCAGGAACGATCGGAGGAAGACAAGCCTGAAATAATGACAACTTCCACATTTCAGTACAAAGGTGGTTTGTGTCACCTCTACATTTCATCCGTACCTTGGCTTGACCCAGGCGATCCGCCTTGCTACAAACACGGATCGACCCAGTCCTATTCTATCGTACGGCCTGATGTTGTCGAAGAGGATGACGCCCAGATCGCAGCCTCAAAAGAGACCCGTCCCGATCTCAAACCAATCCCTCTCGTCCGTTCGTTCTATCACCCCGACAACTGCCGTCTTCCTCCCACCATGCGCGTGATGGTCACAGCGAAGCTGAGCAAACCAGGGGATTCTCATATCGCTCGGGAGGCCACAAATTACCAGCGATTCGACAAGAGCTTCAGCGAGCACTGGGGCGGCTACAATATGTGTCACCCGATAAAAGATCCTGTACCCTGCGGGGCGATTGTACCTGCATTTTATGGGTATTATGTGCACGATGAGGAGGCTGGCAAGCGAGACAAGGACGGAGACGAGAGGATGTATAACCCTGGATTCCTCAGCCCCCTCTTACTTCTAGAAGATTGTGGAAACCCCATCGAACCTGGTCGGCTGAGCAAGGACGATCGCATTGAATGCGCTGGCCTCCTCGAGAGATTCCATTACCTGGGTTGGGAGCACGGCTCGTTCTTTCCTAGAAATATCCTCGTCAGAAAGGGTGATCACGAGGATTTCCCTCCGCATAGGAATCCTGAAGATCTCCGTTTCAGGTAAGCACCGTTGATATTCAGGATTATTGCCCGAAATGACAGTCGCCGCTATCTTCTTGTTAGGTTGATTGATTTTGGACGCTCCCAATGCATCGACGATGTGGACAAGGACATCAGCGACGCTTTGCATAAATGGTACGTAAAGCTGGCTTATGAGAAGCAAGATGGCCTTAAAACTATGGACCTACATTGATGAACAGCCTGAATGTCCCCAACTCGTCTTTCTTGTACCTACCCTCTTTCCGCGATTTCAAGCTTTACTCGACATTTGCTATCTTGCTCTTATTTCCAAAATTTGCTCATACTGTGCCCTAATGCCTTATACCCGTACATATCCGTGGATATTCAACCACCCTCATAATCTTCTAGTTGGACGAAGGCAAATCTCGTTCTTTAAACATCGTCAGTGGTCTTGGTGGCGTGGAAATTTTTGGATTAAGACCTTGTCAGCTGCTCAGCCTTGAATTTCGCCTCCATGTGCACACGTCGTTCCCGCCTTCACCTGAACAGACAAGGGCCTATTTATACCGCCATGCTACAATATCTCCAGCCCTGAGCCGAACTGGTCTCCTGTTGTCTTCCTTATCGCGTTCAGCATGTCCAGACTCCCACCTCCCGAGATTCCAGTCGCGAGGGCCATTGATACAACACCCGAAGTCCGCGATGGTGCCTCGGAAGATGGCAAAACGAGCTCACTTGAGATAGCTGGTGCTAATCGTGACGTGCAAAGACGCAAAGGAGGCATTGGGTTTGTGTCTTCAATTAGCAAGAATGAGCCGGTAGTGAGCAGGAGAGAGTTGTGGAGTTACTATCGTGCGTCCTAGTTCTCTATCGATTGAACGCTGGTTTCTGAGCGACTCATGCAGTGTACTATAACGGTGACAACGTACGAACTTTCGAGCACATTCTTCCTATCCAGTCTTCATTCCAGAAACTTTAGGGTGTCGGCCCAAATGGGTTCTCTATGACCATCTTCCAGTCACTCGCAAATGCTGCCGGCTTCGATCCCGACAAAGGACCAGGTTCTTCATGTTCAGGTGAAGGATCTTCAGGGAGATGTGTGCTTCCATGGGCTGGGGGGACAAAGGCAGTTTCCAGCGTAGTTCTCATCGCAAACGGTGTCAGCTTCGCGGTGCGTTTCGTCTACACATTTGCGATACATCTCTCAATGAGCTGATTCCATACCCTAGATCATGACCTTTATATTCACGACAATCGGCTCAGCGGCAGACTATGGGACATTTGGACGCTGGCTCCTTTTGGTCATCACTTGCATATGCTGGGCTGCCCAATTCGCCTCCATGAGTCTCACGAATCCTTCGCGATGGCCTGTCGCTATGGGCTTGTACATGGTTGGGTTTATCTCATATGGTGCTACGCTCGTGTTTTACGCGGCGTTGTTCCCTCGCTTGGCTAGGAATACTGCACACGCCCGAGCTTTGCGAGATGAGTACGATGCAGGCCGAATAGATCGCGAGGAATACGAAAGGGAAGAAAGCCTGGAGAAGAACAGGATCAGCAATATCAGTACGGTATGTGTAGTTATCTCTCTACAAAGCTTTTTTCTTATCCGTGTTTCAGACTCACAGTAACATTGGGTACATTGTGACACTCTGCTTGAACCTTTCACTCCTCCTTCCATTGGCCGACAACCCCCTCGTAAACAACTACGTTATCGTTCTGTGAGCTCCTCGGCTATCTAGTATCTCCACGGCTGCTCATTACCTCCGTCAGCACGAATGCTTACTGGGTCGTGACCGGAATCTGGTGGTGTAAGTCATCTTGATCTCGTGCACCCCGGAAAGCGGGTTTGTTAACATAAGGCAGTCATCTTTCAGCAGCCCCGTCCAGGTCCACCTGTTCCAGAAGGCGAACACTATCTCACAATTGGATGGAAACAGGTCGGTGCGATACCCACGATATCTCCTCACGTATCTGACTTATTGAGGATAGATCTGGGCAGCGCTCAAGCAGTACAGGAAGCTCCCCTATACGTTCACTTATCTTTTTGCCTTCTTCCTTCTCGCAGATGTCAGTATCAGTAATCCCTTTGACCCCGAATCATAACTCACCCGGCCTGCCGCATCTAGGGTCTGAACACGACGGGTACCTTAGTGTCAATTTGCCAGAACGATAAATTCTCGTTCAGCTTCCTCCAAAACACGTATCTCGGATTATCCCAAGCCGTCACGTCTACCATTAGTACCCTGGGGTTCTGGTACATCCAGAGGTACTGGAAGATCAGTACCAAGAAGATGGTACGCCTGTCACGGTCAACTCCTAAGCTCCTCTCACTCACTTGATATAGTTTGTTGTCACGAACGTGGTCACCATCCTAATACCTTTGTGGGGAATGATTGGGATATGGACGAATACCATCGGATTCCATAATGCATGGGAGTTTTGGTAAGAGATGGCATCGTTGGTTTTATCAGGTTCATTTGACGAAGTGATGGCAGGTTCTACAATGTTGTGTTTGGTCTTTTCCAAGCCCCGTACTACGCCTTTTCTCAGACCATGATGGCGGAGTTAACTCCTCCCGGGTTCGACAACATGGTAAGGCGTTTCATTCCGAAATAAAAACATCACATCTGACCATTACAATCACCACTAGTTCTTTGGCTTGTTCGGACTGTCGAATCGGGCCTCGTCTATGATTGGGCCGAATGTTATTCAAGCAATCATCGACAAAAGTGGAAGTAACTGGATGGGATTCCCCTTCTTATTCGCGCTTTGTGCTTGTGCCTCATCTGTTATATGGTTTGGCGTGAATGTGGAGCAGGGACGTCGGGATGCGGTTGATTGGGCAGAGGAGATTAGGCTCGAGCAGGAGAATGATAGCGGGCATAAGGCTGGGGTCTATAACTGAGCTCTCGGACGCGCTCGAGCACTGTTACCATAACAAACTACTATATTCGAAACTCCTTCATGACCGTGGGCCACGGTCGCGCCATGTCACAATTTTGGAGCTCTGGGCTGAGAGGGGGACAATTTGACGTGTACCCCGGATGCTACCAATCTGTGGTGGGTGTCACTCCACATCTGTAGAACAAGCCTTAGTCAACACGCGAGGTTTTCCGTTGGAATACATCTCATACCTCTGTGCGAGCTGAAAACGCTCTCCCTCCCACAGTCAACGTGGTGCTCACAATTCGGAGATCCTCGCCCCTACACGAGAAAGGTATCAGCTACCCCTTGCCGCCACAGTGTAGAAATCGGATTGACAGTGCGGCTGGTGCGTGGTACAGAATGTCAAGAGCTAGAGAAACATTCGGCAACTTCGCACCGACGGTCCCTAAGGTAAGTGCCGTCATCGCGAGGGTCGTGCATCTGGAAAAGATGGAGAATAGAGTCTTTGTAAGGGTACCTGACCGCGGATCGAGGATACGAACGTGTCGATAAGGAATGCTGAACAACCTCCATGTACATTGAGTCCCCCGTGCACCATATCTGAAAGAGACAGTTCTTTTTCTCGGACACAGTACAGTCTCAAGACGGGGATGCGTACCTTGTTCAACCTTCATCTTAACCACAACTCTGCCCTCCTGCTTCAACGGTTCATCCGCCTTCTTTGTGACAGATACCTCTGAAACCTCCATTCTTGATATTATATCATATCCAAAACCTCGTACAGTCTGGCTCTGCCCGGAGACATCTTCCAGAGTTGTAGGGTCTGCTAAGAAAGCTTTGACGTGGTTGGGTGCGTCGCCTGCTATATGTGATATATCGATTCTATCCGAACGCCTCGAAACCATAACTTTCAAAATGAATTGCGGGGACTAATGGGAGGGGGCTGTATTCGGATAGGATGGTAAGTATGAGAGAGAAAAGCGTAATGCCAAACCATGGTTGCAGTCAATAGAGTACCCGTCTTACGGCGAAGATACGTTAGTTGGTCTCATGACAGTTTGGTGGGAACTCGGCTGTCACTTGCGTGTATTCACTCGTATTCAAACATCTGAACTTCGTGCAGTCCAAAACTTGTAGCTGACCCCCCTGGAAGTCTAAAATGCTGAATGACTTGGTATGGCAATTTCGCAATTTTATGCAATGACAGAGAAGATTGAGCACACCGCGTGCGTTTCATTCTTTGCAAGTCTGAATGGTAGATATCAGCATTATTGAATTCCTAGGATAATGACGAGGGCCTCTATGGCATCGTGGCGCAATTTGAGTTTGCAATTATAGGTTTGACTTGGGAGGGGAAGGGAACATCGCGATTTGTGTGCCCGAGACTACAAGTCGATGGTGGGTATCGTTCCAAATCTTGGCCGATCGAAGGAAGGTACGAACACAACTCATAAGCGCGAGTATGCCCAGACGCGACAAACAAACTTACCTCTGTCCTCGCTGTTAATGCTCTCTTTCCTACCGATACAGTCGTGTTGATGATCCTCAGCTTGTCTCCCCTGAAAAGGAATGCCGTTATTATCAAGGGAAGATAAGTAGCTTTCATGCACTTACAGGGCTGCGGGTGAGTGGTATACAGTGTTTATCGCCTGAGAAACGTGCATCGCGGACTTTCCTGTTGTTTCAACGATGTACGCCGATAGAGAGAAGCCCGAGCAACTGGATGTCCAATTAGAACCCTCAGGCATCGATAGATCACGGACTTACATATCGACCAGGTATGCAGAGCATCCTCCATGCAGATTACCCATACCATTAATCATGTCTGTTCAATATTCCGAGCATTATTAGCTCATGCCCAAGTCGATCTATCAAAAGACACACCACTTTCAACCATAACAGTGCAGACCACCCTGGCCTCTTTCCTGGTCGGTTCCTCCGAGTTGCTCAGTATCGATATTTCGTTCATCGTCATCCTCGGGAGAATATAGTCTGCAAAACTATGTCGTCGCTCGGAGGCGGGTGAAAAGTAACTGAGGATCCCGGTGATATAGGCCTTTGTATGGTCAGATGCATTGCCAGAGATTTGTGCTATGGAAGGTCTCTCTATCACAGCAGTGTCCATGACAAATCAGAACGCGAGATGAAAGAGGGAGTGATAGTGCAGTGCAGTCGAATTGCAACATATTTTCAGGTGGTGGTTGGGGGAGAGGTCAAATTTCAAATTTCTGTTGAATACCGGCTATCGGTTCACATTTACCGGATTCCCACACTACAGTACTGCGGTCCGGAGCTCGGGCACGCCCCCAGCGCTCACCAGCGTTGAACGTTGAACGTTGACGGCCTCAACAAGGAGAGCTCAACAGGTTGGCAAGAACCTGGTTGAACTTGTAACGCATTTCTGACTTTTGTTCTGGTATACTCTGATTTGCCTTAGGAATTAGGTTGCTCGAACTAGGAGTCTCTTCCACTTTCTTCCGAAATTCGGTGTCGGACTGGTTAATGACCAATGTTGACGAAGCCTCCTTGCCTCCAGTCTCTCCCCCCGAAACCTTGAAACGGAAGCGGTCTCTCCAACTTGAGCTCACTGAAACAAGCTCAAAACGGACAGCCTTGCGGATTTCCATCCCGGATGAGCCAGAAAGGAGTGACTTGGGTTCAGCTAGCTCACTCTTCTCAGCCCGGACCGCTGCCTCTTCAGGTTCAAATGAAAGCTTCATTCTAGGACAGAGCGATGGGAACTTCGCCGAGGAACAGCCAAGTCCTGCATATCTGCTCTCCCCTCCGATTTCTGGCCTATTCTTCGATCCTTCGATCCTACTGCCTGAAACGGTCGCAGACAACGTCTTTCGCTACTGCCTGGGGACATATTTCACCGCCCCGGACGTGAATCAAGTCATGCTGTTTGGGCGTGCTCCATCCTCATCCTCTTCATCAGTTCCCGAGAAAACAAAACAAGCTGGCATCCCACCACTCCTACACTCCCTCCTTTCCACCCTCTCGGAACTCCTACATCCCTGCTTACCCCCAAATGTTCACTCGCTTCTCTTCCCGCCGGTCCCAACAAGGGCGCGACAGGCGATCATCAATCTATACAACCCTGGGGAAGGCATCACTTCCCATGTCGACGTACTTCGTCGTTTTGGTGATGGAATTGTAGGTGTGAGCCTTTCGAGCGGATGCGTCATGCAATTCGCTCGACAGCGCTCAGAAGAGGCCGTTGATGGCGGTACAGACGAGCGCCAGTCTTACGAGACACTGTCTGAATATGACCTATATCTCCCGGAGCGTAGTATCCTGGTCATGACGGAAGACGCGAGGTACAAATGGACTCATGGGATACCTCGCCGTACCAGGGATTATGTCGAAAGCGACACAGGAGGGGAGTGGATTGATCGGAAAGTAAGGCTCAGCATTACTTTTCGATGGCTCCTACCAGGGGCTGAAATTGTAGGGGGAGAAGGCACTGAAAGTGACTCCAGCTCGGAGGAGGAAGTTTAGTATCCGGTTAAATCACCCCTCTATCTTAGATACCTTCTCGGCACACTTGAGTTCGAATCAGGATGCCAATGTTACCTTTAGTGGCCGATTGTCGTTTTTGTTCACTTTAAAATGCCAGCAGCGAGTCCCATCAACGGCCTGCGTGGCCTGTGAATTATTTACAGGAACCAAGTATGTACATAAACTACCGCTTTGGGCAGAGTCGCATGCACCCGTGTATCCGATGTCGTGTTATTTTCCGTGTCTCAATCATCATGTTGCCTAGCAAACTGACAACCCCAGATTCGCGTTTTCTCGTACTTATAAGCCAACATTTTTAAAACCTTGTTGCTGGTGCGGTATATTTCGCCCGCTTGCTGAAGGGGTAGCCATCTGGAATCCTCTTTTCTTCATTCCACCTACTACAATCGGAAAATGGTCCACTCTGATCCAGCTCACAAGGTGGTTCTTATTACCGGCTGCTCAGATGGCGGGATTGGTGCAGCTTTGTACGTTTGTTCGCTGCGTTCTATTTCTGCATTCACGCTTACACTATTTCCGCTCAGAGCACTTGAACTCGCCTCGAAGGGATGCCTCGTCTATGCCAGTGCTCGCTGCCCGAACTCGATGGCTACGCTGAAAGGTTCTCGTATCCGAAAGCTTGAAGTAGACGTTCTGGATGACACGTCCGTACGGGAGGCGATAGAGCAGATTTGCAAGGAAGAGGGCCGGATTGATATCGTGGTCTCGAATGCTGGAGTAGGGTGCACAGGTGCAGTTTCTCGATCGGGCGTCTGTAACTGGTCGGAACTAACGAGTCCATTTACGTTCAGGTCCTATCCTGGATGTCCCTATCGAGAAAGCCTTGAAAGCTTTCGACACAAACGTTTTTGGCTTAATGAGGATCGTGCACAATGTCGTTCCTCGTATGGCAGAACGCAAGAGTGGACTAGTGGTAGTCATCGGGTCTGTCCGAAGCGAAATTTCGACGCCCTTTACTGGGATTTATAGCTCGAGCAAGGCCGCTGTCAGAACGTTTACCGAAACTCTATCGATGGAATGCCAACCTTTAGGCGTAAACGTTATGCTCATCAATCCCGGCTCAGTTACAAGTAACATTGTTAAGGTGAGCCACCATCTGTCCATCTCTTCTTAAATCCGACTCGGAGGCCCGTTGCGAGTCAATGATGTTTTCCCATCCTTGGATCATGTCTTCGAAACTCACATCTCCTCATTTTTCTTTCCCCATAGAATCAAGGGAACGCGTATCACATGCCTGAGAAATCGTTATACAAGGGTTTCCAGGATGCGATTGTTCACGTCATGTTCCAATCCCAGTCCAAGAAGTATCGTTCTATGGACCCGACTGAATTTGCCAAGCGCACGGCCCCAAAAATCCTGGCTAAAAGGCCACCGAAGTATATGTGTCTCGGGGGGTCGACCTTCATCGTCAAGGCCTTACAGTGGATACCTCGGCAGCTGGCGTTGCGGCTACTCTGGTTGGTTTTGTCGCGGTCAAAACCATGAGCCCAAGGAATGTATACCCTGTGGTATGTGGTAATGATGTTATGGGTTTCTCAGGCTAGGGGAGGGCGTCAAGGTACATACACACACGAGTTAGAACATAATCATAATATACCTCAATTTTAAGCTAGTGGCTGACTAGTGGCTTTCGTTCAATACTTCGTGCTCCAGGTCCGAAACGTCCGAAAGGTGGGTGGCTTTCCAGGACTTTGTCGCCGTCAAAATAAATACCCGTGGACATTGCCCGTGGAGCCCTGGGTGGCATCGGAAGGTCCCAATGCGGCCTGCCTGGCCAAGAAGTATCGCTAGTCGGTACCTAAAAGTCGACGATGACATGATCCGTAGAGAAAGGCGATAAAGCAGCGGGAGGTCCTACTGTATAACAACCCCAGGTATGCGAAGATTCAGTCCACTACTAATCTGTCAGTCTAACAGGAGTTCACTCCCGCAGTGATACAGCAAGCAATATGATGTACTTGGGGTCATGAAGATACTATTATTCTGATTGACGACCCAATTTAGATACAAGTTAGAAAAGCCATTCATAGAAGTCAAGCCAAACCTGGCCGATACGCACTCAACCTCGTAGGTCTACTCTCACACGATGATACGTCTCACTCATCCTTCTCATCTCCTCTGGATCCGTAGGTTTTAGCTGAGATCCTTCCTCACTGAACCCTATTGGCAAAAAATATTCGAAAGGCGGTGGTGCTTCTGGGACACAAGTATAGCCTTGTTCGACGCCATAATCATCGTATGCGAACGGTTCGCCAGGTATCTTGGGAGAGGTGAGGAGAATTGCATTGCTGGACTCCATGCTCACGTCGTAGTCGAAGTAGTTGAACGGAGTGAGAAGGAAACTAATTGGACTGTGTTCAGACGCCATAATAGTCCTACAGGACAAAGATAGCTTACCTAGAGGTCGCCGTGTTCATTTTCGTATTTGGGGAGTCCTCCGCCTGAGGCTGTGGCCGGGGAGTTGACGTCTAATGCATGCAACAGATCGGGAGATCACGAACTCACCAAATGATGTGTCCCGACATTGACCCACACTACTAAATCTTCCTGCGTTATATTATCGCCGTCGAAGAGCTTGTGGAAATTCACGACTGGGGCACCAGGTAAATTCATATTCCACATCGAGCTCGACGACGGTTCTGTCTCCTTGCGTTTAGAGACCGCCAAATTATATCGCGCCCAGTGGGCATTCTCAAGTGTACGCTTGGATCCAACGACACCCTGGTGTCGGTGAGTACGGGATCAGTCGATCAGCGCTTCGACGCGCAACAGTTTCAGACTCACGGTGTGTACAGGGTTGAGTCCTGCGTGGACTATGTACCCTCTCGGATAGCCCCACGCATTCTTATTGTCTTGATTCACGATGGCGTAATGGCCCTGAAAATTGTGAGGGTACTTGAGGAGAGCTTCGTCTTCGCTTTCGATGTAGCGCTTGGTGACTTTTTGCTGGACTGTCGTGTATCCCCAATCATCGTCGTCTAACCAAGGATGTTCGACCTCCTCCTGGTGCGTAGTTGTTTCCAATAAGCTGTTTTTAGTTCCGGCGATATCGAAATCGACTCTGAACAGGGACGGGATTTAGTAAGGCGGTCAACAGAGGGAAGGGAGTAATGTTCACTTGAAGTTTATGACATGGTCGTGGACATTACCCACTGGAAAAAGCCGCGATCAACAATCGTGATATTCCTCGAAATAGTGACTTACTGCTCGAATCTCGAATGCGTCCTCCATATGAGTCCTGCCGGGGGTCCCAAAAGCCACCTTGAAGATATCCCGACGCTGAAACGCGGACTTCGATGGTACCGTCGAGTTGGAAGATGTAATCGAACTGGATCGAAGAGCCATAAGTCCCAAATCACATAGGCCGGTTACAAAAGAATTACCGCTGTAGAAGGAGGATCAGCTCATCGTCAAGCCGACTGATGCAAATAAAACCTACTATAGTCGTAACTGAGTATGTCGAGGAAGTAAAGGAAATGAATGAAATAGACACATTTGGTTCGACGGAGTAACTCACTTTCCGACTGTCGAGACACTTCTTACAATAAGTACATACCCCTTCACGGCACCAAATTCCCCGTCCACAAAACCAGTATGTCGCGTTAGGGGTCTCTCAGTGTCATGTTCAAAGACACATATCGCCTTGTCAACCGTAATGCTTCCGCTAGGCGTGCGTGTCGTCGCTGGCAAGTATATCGCCGTGTGAGGACAGTCGTATCCTGGGAGCATATTTAAGACCATTTCGCCCATTCCGAAATGCCTATCTTGCCACGCGGTCGTGGATTGAACAGGATCATTTCCCGCTAGGTGACTCTTGGTCAAGCGTAGGAGTGACAGAGAGTATTCATACACATACCATAGCGGGCTAGAGCCTCTTGAGGCGCTAGCTGGACATGGCATGACCTCTGTCAACTGGTGCGGGCGGGCCGTCGGTACGTGATTGACTTGCCTGATAGATGATACGCTCGCCTTTAAACCGTATATCCCACAGGCTTAACCCCATATCCCTGTCAAAACCGAGATACATCCCCCATCCCATCCAACTAACGTATTGCCGCTCCTTATCGACACGGAACCTCAGCCCTGCAAAGGAGACGGCTCTTGGCCCCGGCAGGTCATCCAGGTCACGTCGTTCGCCTACGCGCTTTCGACTACTCCATGAGTCGGAAGACGGGATCGAGGGTGGGTAACGTTCGAGAGTCCCATTCTGATATGCCTCTAGGAAGGATCCGACACTGTCGAAGAATTGGTTATTGTACACGACCTAAAATGCTGCCTTGAGCATGATCGACGCAAGTTTATCGAGTGAAGGACTCACCTTCAGAGCTTTCCATTGGGAAGAATCTGTTCCACCGACATCAAGGTAGAGATAAAATCCGATAGCGTGAAGCCACGACCCAGGTACATTCTTCTTGAAAGTAACCCAAACCCGTCGAAACGAGCCATCGAAGCTGTACGGGCCGCCCCCGACGGTAATGAGAGTGTCAGCCTCCGTACCTCGCACGGTTGCATCGAACAAATCCTTTCGGAGTATCACATAGTTCAGTGTCTATTCATGGGTCAGGCAGCGATCTGCACACCTCCATTGCGTCCCTCAAAGCGGCTGGAACAGCCTTCCATGCTTTCTCGAGATCGAGTAGGTTGACAAACCCCCTCGCGTTGTATGGGATATCGCGATGATATATTGACGTCAATTCTTCCATCTTCGTCTCATTGCCGACGGGCAATGGACCGACTAGATAGTCTTTCACGGTAGGATCTTTCTGGCCCCCGTGATGAATCGTGACCCGCGCACGACGAGTTGGGCGATCAACCGTATCAGGATCTGCGAGGTGCGCAAGAACTTCGGCTTTCGGAGGGTAGAAGGTTTCGATCAAGTAAACAATGTTGTCGGACGAGGAAGAGCTTGCAGCCCTCGATAGATTGAGCTCTCGAGCTGGGTCCTCCAGCCACGACTGAATTTCGGCCGTTTCCGCGACGGTGAGCGATGCCCAGAAGTTGACTGGCGACGGTGGGGATGCTGGAGGTGGGCGAGACGAATCGGAAGAGCATTTCTTCATACTGCCTAATGCTTCGAAAGCGTTTTCGGAACCAGAATAGTCTGTCTGGTCCGGGGACGACGTGAAGTTCAAAAAGGCCCATCCAACAACCGCGAATGTTGCCAAGACAGCCAACACTCGCTTGAGTTGTCGACGGCGACCGTGTGGGCTGAGCTCCTGAAGTTCTTTCGCATCTCCCAGTAAGTAATAACCATTATGACTTTGAGCAGGCGCGGTCATGGTGGATTGATAAGAAAATCACATAGAAGGAATCACTTGATATATGTCTGACAATTGAGGATTTTGTCATGTTGTTCCAGGTTATTGGGCCAAGCCTCGACTGAATGCAGGAGTCTGAGTTAGCGCAGCACGCAGTTATAGAGGAGACAGATAGGCCATCACCCGCTCTCCGTATGTACTAGGAGCGGCAAATGGTCGTTAGTTTGCAAAATCGCTTCCTCCTTCAAGGTGAGACATGACAATCGATTCAATTATGGAAGGTTATTCTCACGTTCAGGCAGGCAATTACATCTTCCTTCGTCACACATCACGAACGGTGTCACACCCAACCACAAGATGGATGTCGACAATGTTCCTCCAAGTTCAAGTCAACCGTCCGTGTCTCGCGACAAGGTCAAACTCACTCACTCATCTTGGTTATTTCATCACTAAACTGGCTTTAGACTGCGCCATTCTTGATCAGGACCTTTGTTAAAATCGGGGGCTTCCACCGTCTCACGCTTTTCGAAGATGGTAGTCTACCTACGACAGACGAGCAACAACTTTTTACCTGGTGCGCACACAAACTCACTCTAGTGCTACGAGCTCGGCTGAAACTGCTATAGGAAAGACGCGACACTTCGGGAAGTGCTGACAACCCTCCGAAATACTGCACCCCACGTACCAGAATATAGGCACCCCCTGGCCCGTTTCTCTTTCCGAACGGTCTACGCGGACTCGGGAAACAAGGGTCGATTTTCTTCAAAAGATCTCGGACAAGTCTACTCGAGAGACATCCTGGGTGAGCCGGGCACCCTCACCTCTACGGCGCCACGACTTCTCGAAGACGTGGATAACGAACACCGAGAGCCAACCGAACGCGAGAGAGAAGAACGAACATTGGACGAGCTGAGATTTGTGCCAGGAGACTACATGCTGGTTGCAGTCATACTGCCGAAGAACGTTACCTTGCCCACTGAGGTCCCATCGAAAGGTACAACAAATGGATGGAAGGCAGGAGGGGCCGTTGTTGGACCATCTGGGGCAGCACAGGGACTTGGACGAGGTGGAGGTCATTGGAGAGGTGGCGATCCAAGCGGGGCTTCGAGAGGTGGCAGAGCTAGAGATTTAGATAGGTCGGAGAGGCGGGTACCGCCTCCCAGGCGGCCTTCACCCCCTCGAGGTGATGGAGGCTGGGGAGGACGTGGTGGTCGGGGAGGACGCGGGGGCTCACGTCGTAGTCCACGCTCGCGCTCACGATCTCGCTCTCGTTCTCCGCCCCCACCCAGAAAGCGCAGGTATGATTGATGTATATCTCGTCGTAGGCCCCCGTATTCGAAATCCGCAACATTGCTTGCCTCCATGCGTTTGGATCATCCTGCAAATGACAATACACGGAGTCCCAGGGTCCGAGTCAGACTGACAGGTTATCGCACTCCAGGGGATCCACTCGCGACTTCGCTTCTGCCTTGACGCCGGAAATGCGCCTGCCGGTACTTCGGAGATGGCGTCGGGATCGACGGGACGAGAGAACTTTAAATGTTAGACGATCTAGAGCTCTCAAGGATGCTCGGAACGTGGGTTGCTCGATGTACGCTGCCAGGAGAAGAATCAGAAATACGGCTATAGATCACCGTGAGAAAGCCTCTTCGTCATCCTGCACAGATAATCCTGCCCTCCCCGCTCTCAGTTCTCCTTCATCATTCAATACTTGACTGGAGTTCTCTTGGTTCCTTAATGATAGCCTCTTTGCCCCAGCTCGTGCTCCAGGACCATGCGTGGCTGTTAGGCGACTCAATGCGGTTGTTCGATACATTCAATCGAAAAGGAACCGGGCGCATTTGAGCTTCGGGGGCCATGGGGTCTTCTTCAACGCCTTACCCGAAACCTCTTTCGTTAGTATTCATTACAAGGACGAAGAAGTCGGGAACTAGTAAACAAGCTTGTTCCTGGTTAGTGTGGGGTCAGCGTTCGGCCTTTCGTCGGATTTTGGGCTTGAAACGCTGTTCAGTAAGTCGTCAAATACGTTCGCGCTCTATAATCGGAACGGAATGCACGGACAATACTCGGAGATGGAGACCCTTCGCGTTGATTGCCGAATTCAAAACAACCCCCAGCGGTCAAGAGCGGGAAGATGGGAGAAAGACACGCTGACTGTCATATGCCCTCGTACACGCCGCGTCTTCCTATTTTCCTTTAAATTCGGTACCTTGATGTTTTTGCTTTTCATCCGCCTTGCGGTCCCTGCCCTCTCAGTGCTCGACCATCATGTCCGACACTAAGGAATTGAAGGAGGTTGCTGCCGTTCCTGAGTCTGCGGATGCTCTCGTCTCTCGTCTAGCTACCCAGGACACGACGCCATGGTACAAGCGCCCCAACCTCAGGATGTTATACATCCTTTTCTTTCCTACGTGTATTGGAGTCGAGATGACCAGTGGGTACGTCGAGCTTCATGCCTTTTCTTCAAACTTCAGTATGGCTGACATAACGACCGCTATAGCTTTGACTCATCGATGATGAACGGACTTCAGACAGTCAAGTCCTTCGATACATGTATTGCATTTCCAGTCTACTCTTCAGCATCTGGCTAAACGTTGTGTGTAGTCTTCGAATCCCCTCGATCCACGCTTCTCGGTCTCATGTCGGCTATATACTCTCTCGGAGCGATCGTCGTACTGCCGGCTGTTCCATGGGTATCCGACAATTGGGGTCGTCGGTGGGCGATTGTATTTGGAAGTATCCTCATGATCATCGGTGCTGCTATCCAGGCCGCCGCTCAAAACTGTTCGTTGTCGTCTTCGCTTCTGCCGTGCTCAAGGCAAACGTTGATTATCTGCTCTAAACAGTTGCTATGTTTGTGTGTGGCCGTCTCGTCCTGGGCTTCGGAATACCTTTTGCTATCGTTGCTGCCTCCTCTCTGATTGGAGGTGAGTTGGAAGTAGAGATCTCGTGAGCGCACGTTGTTGATACCTCTTCTAGAACTGTCCCATCCCAAAGAAAGAGCTATTCTTGGGTCCCTCTTTAACTCCTGTTACTTTATCGGAGCAATCGTGGCAGCAGGAGTGACACTCGGAACTTTCAGTATGCCCAGCAACTGGGGCTGGAGGATTCCGTCCCTGCTTCAGGTTCTTCCGTCTCTGATGCAAATAAGCTTCATTTTCTTCCTGCCCGAGTCCCCTCGTTTCCTCATCAAGCATGGTCGAGGTGAAGAGGCGTTTGACATCCTGGCCAAGTACCACGCGGAAGGAGACAGGGAGAGCGAGTTCGTGAAGGCCGAATACGTACAGATCGAGAAGACGCTGCAATTGGAGGAGGAGACTGCTGCCAGTACAAGCTGGAGGGAGTTGTTCGCTACCAGTGGTATGAGGCGCAGGTTGTTGGTCGGAGCCGCGCTCGGATTGTTCACTCAATGGAGTGGTAACGGATTAACTTCGTGAGTAACCACATCGTGGCGTCGCGGTTCTCCCCTCTCACGATCTATATCAGCTACTTCCTGGCTCGTATTCTGGAGAACGTCGGAATAACCGATAAGCATACCCAGAGTATCGTCAACTTGGCTAATACTCTTTGGGGCTTCGTGAACGCCACGTTCTTCGCCTTGACTTCCTCCAGGTTCCCTCGTAGGACCGTATACCTGGTATGTCCGTCCCTCCTCCTGACATTGATCCTCAGACTAACGCGAGGGCTTCTTAGACCGGCGCAACTTCTATCCTCCTGATCTTCACAGGATGGACGGTCGCCAGTGCTAGATACAACATTACGGGAGACAAAGCCTCGTCAAGCGCGGTCCTTGCATTCATCTTCCTATACAGTCCTTGCTACAACATGGCTTACAACGCCTTGACATACAGTCCGTCACATTTCCCCCTTTTCCTTCGTACAAAGTCTGATAAATTGGAATCTAGCTTACCTCGTCGAAGTCTTCCCATACCGCGTCCGTGCCAAGGGTATCACTATATTCCAATGGTTCGGTCGTATGGCGGGTTTCTTTAACCAGTTCGTCAACCCGATCGGTATCAAGAACGCGGGATGGAAGTTCTACATCAGGTATGAAGATCAGGGGAGTATACCCGCTTTCCGAGCTCACCTTTTCCCTATCTCAGTTACGTTGTGTTCCTCGTATTCGAGGTCATATTCATCTACTTCCTGTTCCCCGAGACTTCCAACCGGACACTCGAGGAATTGACTTTCTGTAAGTATCCTTCCATGATCGAAAGTACCACTCGTACTGAACCAAGTCTGCAGTGTACGAGGACGACAAGAAGGAGGAACAGAAGAAGCGTGTTGTCGAAGAGATCGCTGTGGACGATGCCGATGGACATGCGTCCATCGAAAAGCATTCCGAGGAGCGTGTGACGGGTTCAAAGACTGCTTGAACTCTGAGATGAACTGGTTACGATTTATGACGGATCCGGAGACACCCCCACGTATACTTACTGTACTACTCCTTTTTCAAAAGTGACTCGAATGAACAAACTGTGAAGCCCTCTGATGCGTGTCTGTGTCGTGGTCCGCATTACAGCAGGAGAATGAGATCAACGAAAGTGTACATGGTTTGGTATGCTAGGAGGAAGCTAAATAGCCATAGAAATTAATATATACCAAAGAAAAGCAGAAACGAGGATACAACGATTGCGAGGTACATGGATTAACCATGTACGTTGGAGAGAAGTAAATAAGTTCGAGAACAGAGACATTCGACGGTATCCCTAGATCAATCGATAAGCACTTGAATCATAACTCGCCTGCTACACTAGATGAAACAACTTCATCCAACTTCTTCGTCTTCCTTACACCACCGACAGTGGATCGGGGCTTCGCTGGCGTTTTCGAAGCTGACCTCCCTCCTCTGGCCGACCGTGTAGGAGATGATCTTGACACCGACTTGGGCGGTGTCGTGGTCTCAACATCGGATATCGACATTGTCTTCTTCTTCACTACCTTGGACTTGGGTTTCGCTCTGGGCTTCCGTTTAGATGCCATTGAGATCGAATCATCCACATCCATATCATCTTCTTCGTCAGCGGACGGCGTTCCATCAGGTTTGAACGCCTTCTCATCCTGCGTGGTCTTTGCCCTCTTCTTCCTGGGTTTCTTCACCGCGGATTGTTTCCCTTGGGCCTTCGAGCTGACGCTCACTGAGTCGTCCTCAATCTCGGCTGCCTTCGGGGGAGATGCCGGTGCCGCAAAAGTTGCCCCATCCTCCTCCTGAGCTCGTTCTTGTTCGCCATCATCTTCAACCTGTCGTGCGCGTTTCCGGGTAGGCGCTGCTCTCTTCCGTGGCCGAGATCGACGATCGGATGACCCATCAGAGGAGTATTCTTCTTCAACTTCCTTCTTGGGCTCGAAACATTTGTGGCGTTTACACGATGTGAGTTTGTCGTCGTGGATAGTCGAGTCGGCACGGAATCTGGCACGTTTCGTGTCGGTCTACATCAAGTAAGTTCAGTATTTAAGATTTGAGAGGACTAAGTAGACTCACGGTATGTTTCCCTTCGTAACACCACCCATCTGGAGGACCCATATCCCCATCACCCTCAACTGTCTTCCCACAGCATCCCCAAAGAGTTTCGTACTGCGTTCCTGACTCTCCCCTCCCAGCTCCAACCCTCTCAACTTCCGCGCTTTCGTCGTCATGGGCCACTAAACAACTTCTGTCACCGTTCTCGACTTCGAAGTAGAACTTGTGACACCTCACACAATGCAAACTCGGCGGCGGTGTCAGCGATGAAAAGAATGATGTGAGATGGGTGAGGGTGACTGATGAAGGAGTGTGAATGGGGTGTTTCGCGTTAGGCTGATTCCCACGTTTGGAATCAGCAGAAGGTGGAATGAGATGGGTGAGGGTGTATTCATGGAGTGTTTTCGCAGGTACGGAAGATATGAGTTCGTACAAGGCGGAAGGATCTGTGATCAGACCGAGGTCATTGTCCATAGGGTGTGCTGGTGGCGGTGAGGGTGTATCTGGAGGACCATGGTGTTCGCGCAAAGGTGATGACCGGTCCACATGTTGTGGTCTCGCTCCAGTGGCTGATGTTGCCGAGGGAGAAGGGGTCCTCAGTTGGTGGTTTGAAGGCATAGGTTCTTCTCCTGTTGCTGAAGAGCCGTTCTTCCGGAAGAAGCTGAACATTCTGGCTTGATATAATGACTGTGGCCGGATATATCTACTTCCTTGCGCGTTGAAACGAAAAATAATATGTGTGTGATCGTTGAACCACCTGTAAAAGGGTGTTTCGATCGACCAAGGTCAAATTTCAATATATGTTGAAAGAAAAATCAAGACGAACGTGTTCCCTGAGGCTGGTCTACGGCCTTGATGAATTATTTCGCTTTGCACCAGGCCTTGGTTCGTGTAGAGATGGAGTGAATGAGTGAAGTAAATGAAGAGATGGTGGTCGAGGAACAAGAAGGACCTGACCGCTTTTACATACGCTTTGTTGGGGCTTAGGCCACACGCGTCACTGGGCCTGCAACCACGTGTTGCACGAGCAACGCGTCCGTCAACCGATCGCGACCGTTTTCAACGTTCCGTTTCATGGCTGTGGTGCGATCAGCACGCAAAGAGACACGCTGCAACCTGCAAGTATCATACAATGCTATTGTACATGATATCGTTTTACAGCCTCCATGTTTGGAATCTTAACTAATCTACTCGGGGATCTTCAAGCCCTTCTGAACGGCAGGGCGAGCTTCAATCTTGTCCACCCAGGCCTGACAGCAACAATGAGGACTCATCGGGCTGGCGGAGATCATAGACGCACCTTGAGCTTGGGGAAATCTTTTGCGAGGTCGATCTCAACGAGATTGGAACGGCGGATCCTGGCAGTGGCAAGTTGGTGAGCCACCGTAGGGGACTGGTCAGAGTAGAATGCCACTCACCATCCAACGGCCTTAATGTCTGCGATGGTGTATTTACCGCCAACAAGCCATTCGTTCTTGGATAGGCGTTCTTCAAAGATACCGTAGACCCGTCTCGTTTCGGTCGTGTAGCGGTTGATCGCGTAAGGGCTAAGAGGGAAGAACCTTCAATGAGGGAGCGCATAGTGCAACGAATGATCAACATACATCTTCTCCTTAGCATGGAGGAAGTGAGCGCCTTGGCCTTGCATGGGTCCAAGACCACCATGCTATAGAATCTAAGAATGAGCACACTGGTCCTGCAATTACCAGAAAACCTACCGCAAAGAAGATCCATTGCAACAGCTCACTGTACTCTTGAGGGTTCTGGGTGGGGTGAAAACCGAGCTTGTTCTCCTTGTCGAATTCGGCAGTCAGATACAAGAGAATGGCGCTCGTCTCGAAGACGCTGAATCCGTTATGAGAGATGGTAGGGATTTTGCCGTTCGGGTTAAGTTCGAGGTACCAAGGCGACTTGACTTGGTTGTGAACCTTGCCAATATCAGCGTCTGATATCGACATCTTTACGACCTCGTAAGGGATGCCAAGCTCTTCAAGAAGGATGGATGCGGCGACGCCATTGGCGGTGGGGTAAGAGTACAAGGTGAGTTTATCTGACATACTGGTGGATGTTCAAAAGGGAAGGTCGTAGCGTAGAGAACAGTGAAAAAAACACACCTATTTTATACCACCCACAGCTCAGAATTCTCTGCACCTCGGACTACCTCAGTCTTTCCATTTCGAAGAAGAATGATGACCAGGAGAATGGCTACTGCGGTGGTCTAACCCAGTTCGCAGCGATTGAGACCAGAGTTGTCGGCGATTAGACTGGATTCGTGGGGTTTCTATCAAACCTAAGGTCAGATATCATTGGGAACGAAGAAAGCTTGATGTCCTAGAATCGATAAAGGTAAATTTTGTATTGTTTCGGCCGACAGAGGACTTTCCGGACATCGATAAAGCTTAAAATAAGTGAGCGGACGGGTGTCGATGAACGTTCTTGACAAAGGATCATCGTATATGCAAGTCGAAGCAAATATTGCAGGATTTCTTCGAGAAATGGCGCGACATTGTTTCGAGAACGTTTTGGATGGCTTGAATATCATGACCATGGAAGTTCGGAAGAAGATGGAATTAGAGGCGCCGGCCCAACAAGGACCAACACTGTTCTCCAACCACCGGCTCAGCAATACCCGTTTCCGAGACGTGTCCCCATGAAGACCGAGTTCAACTTGACCCAACTTTTCCACTTTTTAACAGTAACCGATGTCGCTGAATCCTCAAGAGATACCCGGAAATGCTGCTCTGGAAGTCAAACAAGTTCTTGCGTCGACCTTGACCTCCCGTCGAGTCCGCGAGGAAACCTTCGCAGGAAAGGCGGTCGCATCCAAGCTCCGTATTTCTGAGGTGTCGGTGGGGAAGATGAGAGAGGAGCCCTTGAAGGAGGAAGGAAAGGTAGTTTTTACACTCACTGTAGACGAAGGTACGAACTCGAGCAACCTTTACTGAAATAGCAGAACGCTCATTAGGCTCTGAGCTCAATAGACATGATGAATCTTGCTGGGGGCATGCACGGAGGATGCACCGCCTATTTGATTGACTTGTGCGATCTAAATTCATCCACTTCCTCAATAACAACCAATCCTTTACACGCAGGTGCTCATCACTCGCGTTGAGTGTCCTCGTTCACAAGATGACAGGCAGTTCCGGCGGAGTCACCGTATCTCAAGCTTTGAATATTGTTTACCACTCCCCAGCTCCTCTGTTCGCGTCATTTACCCGCCTTCATACTTGTCCAACTCTGATTTTTTTCCCCTTGACAGCGGGGACAAAATTAGAATCGTCAACACTACAATATCCGCCGGAAAGAGAGCGTCGTCCGTGCGAACCGAAGTATGTGTAACCTTTCATTTCCAGTCTTCCGAGGGCAAGTTGGCTGATACGTGTGTTTGCAGATATGGAGTGACACCAATCATCGACTGATAGCTTCTGGGGTCCACATTAAGATGGACCCTTCGCCTCAGAAATCCAAACTCTAGATACGGAAGGAGGTGATGGGAAACTGTGATGGCGCGACAACCCCAAGGAATTGCAAGCTTCTTGCGTCGGCGTGAAGAATCCTTGACCTGCCTTATACTCTGAGATGATGAAAGTATGAGATTTGATTTCGCCTTGCCTCCGAGTAAATCCATAGGTCTTCATCTGGCTATCTGCCGAGATACCTGGGCAAGTAATGGGCGTCCCGAAGCGACGAATGGGCTTGTTTTTTGTTTGCGTCGTCTCGCTTGGGCAGGTAGAACATGCATGTAGAGGACTTTAGAATCAATCGCTAGAACATTCTGGTCTGCTAGGCTCAAAAATAATGGGCGGTCTTTGGGGAGACTGTGAGATACGCGAAGTCGTATGCTTGCCGCCAGGTTGAATGTTTCCAAACCAAAAGTTGATTGTACTAGCAGGTCATGGTTGAATGTTCATACATCTTAGGCTCCCTACAATCTCATCCATGAATAACGGGTATCTCTATCCCATCGTCTTTCAGACGAATATACGGATCATATTGAATATTCATGGCATGCTCCATTCCCCAGTCGCGAAGTTTCTCGAAGCTTCGACAAGTGTGAGCGATGTCTCCTTGGAACTTGTTCTTTTGTTCCATTTCGTCCCATTGCCAGCTATAGCGTACCGCGCGTCAGCGTCGGAGACGTACAGGAGGGTTGTAGAGGACACTTACACGATCACGCTGGTATCCCCCGCGCACATGAGGGATTGTCGTAACCAGTCAACACAGTGATCCATGTGTGGTCCATTTTCATGGACGTTCATGGCCATGTGAGTGTAGTAATCCGAGTGAAGCGACTTGCGGATCATGTTCTGCAGTACCGACCGTGAGCAATGGCAAGGCAAAGGTCTCACAAGAGACGGAATACGAACCAGGCAGTGAAGGTTGTGGAAGACGTCGAGTTCGACGATGTAATGACCCTCATCACCGGGGATAGGTAGTGTTTTGTTGGGCAAAAGGGCTGCTTGGCTCTTCGGAATCCTGGATATGCCAACTTTACAAGGACAATTAGCGAATACCGAGGGCTATCAAGGTAAAAAAGACAATAACATTGGTAGAGATCCTCCCAGTTCCGGTCGAGCTCATCGGAAGGCGGGATATGAAACTTTGGATCCCCTCCGATGGCAAACTTTGTGATGTGGTATTCGACCGCATCCTTCGCAGGAGCTAGAGTCAACCGTAGAATAAGATCAGGAGCGCGCCAGCCTCTCGACCGAGAAGAAACTTACAGTAGATCGTAGGACGAGGGGAATGCGTCATAGAGGCGGTTTGCCCGCCATTGTAGGCGAAGGTGAAAAGCAAAGCAAGGGTTTCGACAAAAACCACGATCACTAAGAAGCGACGAGAGGGAAAACGTTTAGCATCGCCATCCCCAGAGGCGTTGAATGCGTACGCATCGTCGTGGTCCGAAGGTAGACGACGGTAAGAGGCTTTGAATTTGCTGAACATGGGGATGATGGGGGGTTGGGTGAATAGAAGATTGAAGCTTGAGTTTGCTTTTACTTTCTTACCTTCCCTTCGCAGCATCCTAGAAACCAACCATCTTGTTCATCGGGAAACCCAGGTACTTGCTCCTGGCATGGGACTCGTCGAGAGATCGTATTTGATTGTTCGGGATCAGTACAAATGCCTTGGATGTCGAATTGCACCGCACGATCCACGCAATACTTGAATTGATGATAGGCTGAGGTCGCGGCAGTATCGGTCACAATGGCCTGCTTCAAGTACCTGAGCGCATCATTCGAAGTAGGATGATTGATAGGCTCCAGAAGACACCCTTCATCAATGAAGCCTGAAACAGAGAACGTCTTTGTTCCTCTTGAGGTTCCTGATGGCGCAATCGTCGAAATACGCGTGGCTTCGCGTTTTTACACTGGTAGTATTGTAGATTTCGGTTCATGTCAGGCTTCACCTACTGTTGACCGCGATGCGCGGATTAACTGTCAAGTATCAAAGAAGTATCAGAACGTCGCAGTTTTGTGCCAAGGCCGCGCAGACCCGCAAGGGAGCATGAGGCAGCATGAGCCTGAGGCGAGTCGGAGATGAGATCGCGACACAGCCACGGGTGGTTGTTTGTCCTAGATTGGATGGCGGAGTACTTTTCCCGCGCCTTCATGGAGTCTGACATGGACCTCAACACTCCCCAACGTCGTGGAAAGTGGCAATGACAGAATTTATTCCTTGCACAACTCAAACTATGCTACGAAAGAGACTACACGAAAGCATTCGAACTACATCAAATCATTCGCCTGCAAGGCCGTAATCGCAATATCGTCGATCAAGTGAACTGTCGCGTCGAATGGCTTGGGAAGAACGCGCTCTTTGGCCCAGTCTTGGATTTTCTCGAAGTTTCGACAGGTATGCGCAACGTCTCCTTTCACAATGCTCGAATTGACCCAATCCTCCCATTGCCACCTAGAAGAAAATCACGTCAATTTCCTGACAAGATACACAGAATCATGAAGTTCAAGTTGGACTGACACTATCACGCTCGTGTCTGCGTGGCAAATAATAGACTGCCTGACCCAATCAATGCAGTGACTGACGTGCTGAGCTGATTTCTCGCTGGCAGTGATGTTCCACTCAGGATAATAGGCCGGATCGAGGGCTTTGCGGACCATGTTCTATGTCGTAGGCGA
>JANHQD010000525.1:0-16024 GCA_024721195.1 Marasmius sp. AFHP31
CCTGCCTTCACCCAATTATTGCTTCGCTACGACACACACCCCATCTCACCCATTTCGAGTTGTCTGTTTCAAAGCTTGGTAATTCTTCTTTCGAAACGGCCAGCGTTGCGCTACTTCTCTCTCGATTGCGGTCCCTGGTCGAACCAGATGGTAATCCTTACCTACCAAGGTTGCAATCCCTTCACCTGCATTTTCCGGGTCTTCAAGTGACCACGACTGAAGTAGAGATGGTATTGGATGTGGCCACAAAGAGAAGTGCAGCGGAGACGACGTGCGCATTGACCCGTCTCCGCTTGACTAGTGCTGGATCGTGCACATTGGACGACATTGCGCGTGAGAGGGTCAGACAACTTAGGGAGCATGGAGTTTGGGTCATTTTCGACGATTAATGACGGTTTACGGTTGTAACGTTATTCTGAAGTACTATAATCTACACATTTGACTAGGTTTTATCGGTTTGATTCAGTTGTTCTTCAGTTGTTTTCGTCTCTAGGTTATCGTTCAATGTTCAGATCTCAAGTGCCCACTCACTGGCAAGTCGAATTGACCAAACGGTGCTGCTACCCGTCACTCTATCGAGCTGTATCAGAACTGCACAATGATCAAGGCAGGTTTCATACATGAATTGAACAAAGCTCAACGCGTCGCGACGGCTCACCGGAACCGATTGCTGTCAACGTGATTGATCACCAGATTCTCATGTGACCGTGTTTGATCTGGGTTCTGGGGACGATTTTTTTTTTTCGGGACCAGTGCCACTGGTGAACGTTGAACGTTGACCGCTTCATCTTCCTTCCTGGATCACAACTCTCGATACAGGTCTTGATATTCTTCCCTATCGGACAGATTCACACGAGAATCGTCTGCCGTGGATTGTGAACTTTCATAGCGAGGCTGGGCTACGCGTACGACATCCATCTCATTTGCTTCTCTTTCACAACTCAAGGCTTGAGCAGGTCAATTTCGACGTCCAATATTCACGGACTCCCATTTAAGAGTGGGTGTCCTCACCCACCTACGCGCCCAGCAGATGAACGTTTCCGCCGCTCGAATTACATTCCCTCAGACGCAGAGAGGGCACAGCTGACGGTGATATTGGAGAAAGAGCTTCATGTCGACGAGAACTATGACCGGGAGATCGTTTCTCTTCAGGAGCGGCTGGCGAAGCTAGAGGCAGGAAAACAGGCGACAACCGCTATCATCGCTTGTTATCGGTCTGCTCTTTCGGCTCATCGAAAGCTGCCGGCGGAGCTGTGGGAGCTGATCTTCAACATCTACTGTCTGGAGCGAAAATCCGGATAGGTTTGGATTAAACTACATAGGACTCAGCCTCCCCCCCTTAAACCAGCGTAAACTAGATTAAACAAGATAAAACTACAGCGGTGAGCAAGTTGCGGTCGAGAGTAGATGCTTTTAAACAGATGTAAACGGCAAACGTATAGTAAGACTCGAGAATAAACTGAATTGAAACTGAACTGAACTAGATGAAGCCTGAACAGTAAGAAATGAATGTTTAAACACGTTTAAACAGGTCCTAAACGCAACAAACACTGAGTCGGTGTATGTTCACTACGATCAGATCAATGTAAACAGTGATTAAACTGGTTTGAACTATTATAAATTAAGCTTGTGTGTTCTTACGCGCTTGCCCACGGGTCCTGCCGAGCACCTTTTCAGGCGATCTCTCTAGCGTTCCCTTCGATGGCGCAAGGCCATAGCCCCAAAACTTATTCGTCTTCTTCTTCTTAGGCTCCGGTGCAACATTCCTGGCCGCCTCGACAGCTGTCTCGTCATCTCCCGACTGGACGACCTGCTTCTTTCCTCTCCTCTTCTTCGGCTTCGGTGCAACGCTCCCTTCCGCCTCCTCAACCGCCTTCTCAATCGTCTCGTCACTTCCCGGCTCAACCACAACGTTCTTTCCCCGCTTCCGTTTGAGGCTCGGGGGGCAATTCGAAACCACACCAGTTTGATGGGCCGGATGGGTATGAGGCACCGATCTCGCCGATGGGGGATTCGGCAGTGGCGATAGTGGTGAGAGACCAGGCGATGGCGATGGCGGTGATGGCGCCCCGTCTGAAGGAGTGGAGGCGATTGAAGTTGCTGGTACTGGTTCGGGAACGAGACTGGAAGACACGTTGGTCTCCCTGACGTTGTCAAATGAATCACGTTGTACTGCCATCGGCTCGAGCGGGTCGTTAGAGTCCGGGTTCGCAGAAGTCTCGTCGTTATCTCTGGTATTTGTGTTTCCCCCGTTGTTGTCAATGGGGTTGACGGTCAGCTCGTCTCCAGCGTGTTGTTCGTCCTCTGCGCGTGCTTGAGTGGCAGTAAGACCGAGAGTGATAGCCTCTTTGCTCCGGAAAACAAATGGATCGTCGTCTTCGATATTGGATACGGACTTGAGATACACCAGGAAGTCGAACATCATGTTACGTTGAAGGAGGTCGGGGCTACCCAGTGGTGCAGGGAAGGAATACTTTTCGGTGTCGTAGAACAGATGCGGATGGGCCAAGAGATCAGCTGTCGGTACGGCGGGCATGTTTTGGTCCTTCGGCCACGTGTAATCTACAAACCATGTCATTAGAATAACCCTTTCGTTCCATGCGACACTCTGACATACCCCATAGGCTTCGTAGCCACCGGCCATATAAATCCTTGAACTTCGTGAATGAGATGTCGTTCTCATTCACGTCCGGAAACACCGGTACACCGGCTGTGTTACAGGGAATTTGGACCTCTTGAGTTGCCGTGGCATTCTCTTCGATAGCGTGAACTAAGTAGGTCATGTCAAAACCAGAACCATCGTACACCGGCTACACTTACCAGGTAAACGGTCTGCCACAAACGAAGTCCATGCGTCATAAACCATCTCCTTCAGTTTGTTGTCCTGTTGAAGGAATTGCGCATCACTTTGCGGATCGGAGCTGGCATCGATGCTGGGAAAAACTCAGACATGAGCTGAAAATGGGTGGATTAGGCAACCTACCGAACCGTTCTCGTTATATTGTCTCGGTCACGAAATCCGGCATAGAGAACGAGTTCGCACGGTCCAAAGTAACCGCTCTCGCAGATGGCAGTGAGTGCCCCGTAAAAGAACTCTTTGAAAGTTCCTTGATTCCTACCACCGTCAACATGGTAAATTAGTTCGTGAAAACAATGAGCAGTCAATGCACGCACTCGAAGATGTCGCCAGCCCCCTCTTTTACCACTCGCGACTCAAACCGATCCCGATCAGCTGCATTCCATAGCTCTGTCAGTGCCGTCTGATACGCGGCGCCAGGGTTCAGTGTGGCATCCTTCGAACGCTTGGCCCTTGCCAAACTCTTGATCTGGTCCGACATCTCTTGCTCAAAGATCTCCTTGCCGGACTTGATAGTATGAATTCGGCCCAGCTCCCGAACGATGTTGAGATCGTTCTCGACTTTCGGTAAGAGTATTGTGGCACTCGACTGGGGATTGAGAGTGTTGGCATTGAGGGCGTTGGAGTTAACTTGAGCCACTACCGCCTTGGAGTGCCGCTTTACAATCTTGTTGTAGCGCATGTTCTTGAGACGTTCTTTAACGGTCTATGGGGAGAGAGCGACATGAGTGTCAAAGACAGTAGTAGCTGAGTGCAAATACGCACATGTGACCATTGGCTGGCAGTCCTCTGGGTGTAGTCCAACTTGTCCTTGAATTCGGGGTGGTCAAGGATAGCAGCCTTTGTATCGCCAAACCACTTCGTCACTGGATCCGGATCAGACGCGCCGCGAGCAGCTTTGCCTAACAGAAGGTTGTGTTGCCGGAGGATGTCCTCCATCGGGGTATCATATGAATCGAAGACACGGAGTTGATCCTCGTTGAACGGCGATGGCTTTCCTTTGGGCATCTTGGTGTTGAGTCGTCACGGAGGGTGTTTCTGAGTGGACAGTGGTGGTGGCTGTAAAGGAAGAAGGGATAGGCTGCCGCAGCAGTGCAGAAAGCCTGAGTATTCGTGTCTCATTGTGGCACCGATACCCGAGTCAGCAAAAAAGTGGCAGAGAGATTCCGTTCATGACTCACAAATGGCCACAATCCACACAGGTTCGCCACTCCTCGTTTGGCCACAATGGTATCCATAGCTGGCTGCCACAGCTCTACAGGGAACCCGAGCATTCACGTCATTCCGTGGCACTAGAGAGTAGATCAGCGATAAAAGCCACAACGATAGGAAATAAATAGACTCACAAGTGATACTACCCCGCCTCCAAAAACCACTCTCACACCTGCTAGATCATGGTTCATTTCAAGAAAGACTGCTCCGGTCACTGTATGGACGGCCTTGCAGCCAACCTCGATATTCACCACCCCGCTGAAGACGTACCGCACAAGCTCGAATTCGACGACATCCTAACAGAGGTGCTGTTCGCGCTCGGGGCTAGGGCAAATCCGATCGTGTTAGAGGCCGTTCGTTGCCGCCAAAAGGTACAACACCCGATCGACATGGTGCTAGTTGGAGCCCGGTACAAGGTCAAGAGACTAGACGAGTCCGAGGTGAGTTAGATAGACAACGAGGACAGTGATTGTTGTGTACTTACCCGCTCCCAAACCAGATCTTGCCGCAGCGGTGCAACTGTCCCCTCTGGATGTATTCATGGGATACCTCGATCTCCCGTTGCATGACTGCTGCACTGTTCGTTTGGGATACCGCTCGAAAGGAGTTCGACGGAGAGCAGGAGGAGGCTGATACCGCGCTGAGAGGCAATGATGGCCTTACACCATGGGAGAGAAAGGGGATGGCCGATAGAGGAATCCAGCACGTCAAACGGGAGAGGGATGATGAGAATGACGATGTGCTCCGTGAAGAGCAATCACAAAAGAAATTGAAGAGTACCTAATGCGTAGTGACTATCAGTATATGCGTAGAACGAACGGAATGTATTGATTCACATACCTTTAAGATGGTACCCTTCCTAGTCGAGCGTTCAGCCAAGTCACACGTCGGGCGTACAAATCATGCTACATTTCATTATCGATACAAGATATGAGTGTACACTTTCAAAATATAATATCATGCTACAGGCGATGAGGAAGTAACGGGGCACGGCCGAAGACCGTGGCAAACGTTGAGACATAATGTAGTACGAGGGCTTGTTCAAATCGCTCCAACTCCTGTTGACGGATGTCTTGTCTTTCCCACTTCTTCACACCACCGCCTCCTTCCAAAAGTGTGCGGGTCAAAGCAAATCTACCACCACTCCATCCTTGCATAACCGTAAACAGTCCGAGTAGGGCGTCCCTTCGCTCGTACAAGTCCTCTGATGCGAACCCTTGTTTCGAGCTTTCCACGCCTGCAGGTATCATCGCACCCTCAAAATGCCGAATCGTACACAGAACCTCCATCTCACGTTCGCCTTTCGAGGCGGTGGTTGTGTGGCAATGCCTGTCGAGCGCAACTAGCTCGTACCGGAAGTTGATTTCAAATAGTTCCCATAAGAGCTGTTGCGCCACCTGGACGGGTGGCATTCCTGCCTGATCATAGTCCTGGCCAGCCCATTGTACCGGAGCACGATCTAGTCGGTCGATATCAAAGGTGCCCTGGGAGTGGCGCTGAGCTCGGGAACGAGACATTTGAAGGATAGAACTGACCTCCATCTGACCCGAAATGAGACATTCCTTCAACATGGATGCCATCGCTATCCTCCTTGCATCCACACGGGTTCCGGTTTGTGTCGAGTGAGCTTCCATGCCAACAATACTCCGCCACTGCTGGGGTTTCAAGGGAGAAAATGTTGGAGAACGCAGTCGATAGTGGAGTAAAGGACGAAGTTTGAGGAGTGTGGTCACGTATTGAGCTCGAACAACTTCGTTGGCAGTGCCAGCAACAAAATTGGGATCCGGAAGGGCGTAGCCAGGATGCGCACCACGAATGGCAGGGGTATTTGGGTCAAAGTGTTGCCCCACCTGAGACGATGCTGCTCCCCACGTTGGCAAGGTAACCGGCATAACAGACGAGACGACATCGACAAACTTATTTCGCTCGACCAGCGGCGTACTATGTGTCTTTGGGTTATGCGGGGGATCTTCACATATCCAACATCAATGACGAGAGCAGCGAAATCGAAAAAGAACAAATCACTCACAAGGACGAGAACGTTTATTGTTTGCCTTGCTCGATCGAGTAGGTCCAGTCGAACCGCCGTTATTCATTGCCGCACCATTTGAAGAGCCAGTGTTTTCCCCAGGGGAAGGGTCAGGTTGGTCCATGTAGATGTTGGTCGTCGCAAACTCCCTGAGAAAACCTCCCATAGCAGCGTACCGTTCGATATTGCGAGGACCTACGGGTCCAGAATATACTGTCTTATGAGGCGGTTGGGCGTCGCGTAAGGATATGATGACCCCAGTGTCACGGAGAGAGATTTCGTCCTGGAGTGTCGGCTGATCTACCCATTTGTCCACCCGAAGGCCTTCCTTTTTGTTCAAACTTCGAGTGTACCATACAGGAATGCCTAATCTGTATAATCAGTGTGCGTCCATGAATGAGATGATTGAGAATGCTTACCGGCACGGTAAAGTCGCTCGCATGATTCATCGTCACCGACCAGAGCTCCCACCACCTTTCCTACCGCCCTCGGGGACACTGGCGGGTCGGAAAGGAGTTCCATATACGTTGTATACCAGTCGAGCCTTGCGACAAGCTCCAGGTACGCTCGTTGACAGAGCGCAAATGACATACAAACCTCCCTAAAAGAGGCGAGGGTTGCAGCACGAGCGACCAGAAACTTCAGAGAGAACAGATAGGTACGAACATATCTGTCCTCCTTATACCGCTTGATATTCTCCGGAGACAGAGAGCCAGGTAGACCTAAGCTTGAGGCTGTACTGACAATCTTATCGACAGATGTCCTCATTTGCAGACGTACAGTGTTGGATAATCGCCCTAAACCTTGAACCGGGTTGTCGAGATCGACGGGTACAAAGTCGGTATCCTTTTGGAGTATGCGCCAAGCGAAAGAATGAGGGTTGGATGGGTCGGATGTGGGGAACGGGATGACTGCTAGGTGGGGTGTCTGATGTGAAAAGGGTTGAGGGAAATACAGGGGATCATCCTCGCCGAAATGGTAGTTTTGTCGTAAGCGGATGCTGTGGATACCACACAGTGGGAAAGCAATGAAATCGGTGTTGGGGGAGGTCACAAAAACACCGTCTGCCTCAAAAACGGCCCCAGTCTTCCCTTCGAACGATTTGAGGACTTTTTTTGATAGCACTGTGGGAATGGCAATGCGTTAATCCAGGTCAACGCAGTTCGAATAGGGCATACGCACTTGAGCAGTTCTGAATCTTAGAAAGGGTGATAAGATATAAGTCAGTACATTGCTGGAATTCATGAAGACAAAAGACCGAAATACGTACCGAGTTGATAGAAAAACAGTGCCTGGCAGGGTGGGCCTCGTAGTCGCGTAAAGGAGATCTTGCAGACCCCGCAAGCCTTAATACACCAACGTGAAGTCGATGATTGACCACCAACGTGAAGTCGATGGAGGCAGATAGGTGGAAGTAAATGTCATACAGGTACACGGCGCTTACCTCGCCGTCATGACGCGTTTCTTTTGTTTGGCTTCCCAGGTGAAGCCAAAGTTTGTACATGACGCCACAGCCAAACAAACGCCGTGTGTCAATGCGCAGCCAGGCCTTGAGCCCTTCCCCCTCATCTCCCCCATCCCTCACGCGAGTGTCGACTTCGTGTTGACGCTAATTACTGTATGATCAGCCCGACTTCATGTTGGCCTGCTGCGTTGCTCGACTTCAAGTTGAGTACGGCGCATACTGATATTATGGACACCTTCGGTGAGTCTTTTTTACTCTCAAACGGTACGATTTAACTCATCATCAGTACTATCGATATCGTGTTAGGTCTGGCCGCCTGTGGCAAGTCACGACGACCACCTACGGATCATCACTCCATTCCGTCAATGGTACGGTCAGATTCATAATCACATCATCTAAAGGCCCTCACCCCAGTTTAGGACGCTGAACAATGGATGTGGCACGACCTGAGCTGATATAAGGGGGATTGAAAGGCTACCAACGTTTCAATCTCGCCATTGCTCCCCATGCCCAAGGTCGTCAAATCTTCTTCCTCGAGGAACATTGCTCGACCCACAGCGCTTAGCGGCCCGATCGCCATCTCGAAGAAGTCCAACGAGGGTATCATCAAGGCTCGGTTGCAACACCTACGACGAGTGGCGAGTCTCACCTTTGACCCAACAGAGCCCCCTGCACTGAGGGGGCAGGCCATCATCAACGAGGGAATGTATCTGGGAACGGGCAGCAAAGGCATTCGGAGCCTCGACGATCGGAGGTTTAAGAACCTCGGGAGATGGTTCTGGAGGGTGAGCGACTCGAGTTTCTGTGTACCTGCCATTGATTGTTAATCATTTTAAAATTTTAGACCGCTGACAAGGGTCAAACTCAAGGCGAAACTTTGTTCGAAGTTGGCAGAATTCCTCTCGCAAGCCTCCTGGGTGACTTAGAGCTCACAGAGGCCATTGAGCGTCGCGGGGTCGCAGTTCGTTGCAGATTTTCCTCATCGGCTTCTCAACCTTGTGAGGTTGCTACTCCCACTGCCTCAGAGCCACCTCTGCGACCGTCCCATCTTCTCTCGTCCCTTCCTCCCTCGTCCCCTCCAGCTTCCCTCCGGTCAATACCTTTCGGTATTGAGACTCACGACACAGACGACGAGATTGAATTCTTGGGATGCCATCTCTCCAGCGATGGCCCAGTAGCAGACGACAACTGTGTACCGGATAGCGATCTCACCTTCGTGGATGATACGGATGCTGGAGTTGCCATCTCGGATAAGGGGAAGCAAGCTAAGGACGTCGGGGAGAACAGAATCGAGGCCACGGAAACGGAGATCGAGTTCAAGGTGGTCATATTCGGATGGGCTTCCGTAAGTTTGCTCGCTTCTTGTCTGCTTAGTCTCCCTAATGACCTTTCCTGACCATAGGACAATGATCATCCAGCACGAGTTGCTGTACCCGTACTGCGAGCCGACGCCGGCTTTCTCTCGCTTCAAGGTATCAAATACCACCTCGGCAGCATCGGGTTTGAGATGGGCGACCAAGTTGAGCGTTATGTTCTGGGTGATCGGGCTTGGAGGCCACTCAAGTGGTCAACCCCGTTTCCCATCAGCAAGAACATGGCGGTCGCGCTTCGCCTGACAGCGGTCACCCGCATGAACGACTGGGATGATTATCGCGACCATATATTCTCTCTCTAACGTACATTTTCCTCTGCATCTTCTTCTGTGTTGTTCGGTTCTACGATACGTTACGAACTGTATATCTCATACATACATGCTATGAATAACAACGACGATCCCTCAACCAATTTGCTTCACATGTGTTCAGTCTCAAGATGCGTGGCAAAGCAGCCAATGGCGTGATAGTGCTGGCGTCTGCAGGTGGCATGGCAGAATTCGAAGTGGCCAGTGGCAGGAGCCACCCATTGTCAGTGGACTCATACTCTCTAGCGGTGCGTTATTTCGATCTGGTTTCTCCCATTGTTTCCTAATAGCTCTTCTAGGAGTCAAGGGCCGCGCCACGCATGACTGTGTTTAGCATCAATGTACCTGTGGCATAGTTTGCACCCCTTCCCATCCTACCTTCACATCCTTCCTTCTCATCCTACCTTCACATTCTTCAACGGACTCTACACTCATGGCGAAGCAACGCAAGATCCGGAAGCTCAATAAGCAAGAGATACAGAGAAGAACGGCGGACGTTCGCAGCTCACAAGACGTCCGTTTCTCCATAGAACACGTCACCCCAAATGGCTCGCAGTCCACCTCGAAGACGTACATTGATCCCTCACCCCCAACCAACACCGTCGGTGGACGCCACCCCCCCGAAAAGCTACATTCCAGTCACTTCGACAGCAGTACTACAACCACAGCTCCACCCGACGAGGATCGTGCACAGAGGGAACGAGAGACTTTTGAAAAGCACGAGCAAACCCAGGTAAGAACTCCAGTACTCGAGGTGTCGAACATTACCTGATTTCTGTCATCAGCGAGCTAAACTACTTGGGGAATATGATGAACGACTGGAGATGGCCCTCCACTTGCTCATATCTCGTGAGGCCAACTCTCGTATGGGTACTCCTTGCCACTGTGGCAGTCGCATGCGGTCTGTTATATGTCGCGACTGTGATCAGCTTCCCCCTCTCTGCCCGGAATGTTGGATTGAGCAGCATCGATATCAACCACTTCACTGGGCGTATGTCTGGAACGCCGACCGAGGCTACTTCATTCGCCATGACATCTCCTCTCTGCTTCCCGGTGGCTACCCGATCCCAATTGGACATGATGGACACCGATGCCCCAGGTCTTCACCACCTGTCCGGATGATATTCGTGGATACCAACGGGATACATGCCAGTCTGGTCACGTTCTGCAAGTGTGGTTCATTCTTCGACAAGTGGCGATCTCTTTTCGAACTTGACTTCTTCCCCGCAACGGTCAAGGATCCTCAAATGGTGTTCACTTTTCGACTTCTTCGCGACTACCAACTGAAGTTGCTACAATCCGGCATCACCCCGTTCGCGTATATGAAAGCACTCCGACGTCAAACCGACAATGTCTTCACAGGGAACGTTCCGGTATGTAGTCGGTATAGCGGTTTCAAAAAATCGTCACTAACTGCAATCATCAGGACCCGTACAAGCAGTTCATGTTTGTGACTCAGCTGTGGCCGTTCTTCGAGGCCGAGAAGCGATTCGGACATGTGCACGGTATCGACAAAGTTCAGAAGGGAAGACGAGGTGGCAACCTGGTTGTGTACTGCCCTGCGTGCCCGGATCCTACCAACATGGAGCCCGGATGGGAGCAAACTCCTAACAAGTTGCGGTATGTAGCCAATCTCTTTCCTCCCTAGATGTACACTGATGATTCTCTCGGTTATCGATCCAGTCATCTTCATCAAACGCATCTCACCTTGGACGGCAACTTCCAGGCGAACCATTTTTCGAAGAACTGCGATCCAAATGACGTCTCGCTCTGGGGCGGAAGAGCTTATTTTCCCCTCGATTCAGTTTACAAGGCGCACCTAAAACAAGCGGGCAGTGACTTCTCGAACGAGGTATGTACTGTAGATGTGTTTGTGCTCAACGAAGTCTGACAACAACCTGTAGAAATGCTTGTGTGGTCACACCATCAAAGCGATTGAAAAGCAGAACAGGGTCAAGTTCAAGAACATGGATATTAGTGGGATCGTAAACTGCCAATGTGACCATATTTTTGTGTTGTCTTCTGTTGACCTCCAGCTTGGAGAGCGGTACGTCTGATAAATCATGCTTTCATGACGCTTGTTGACTTTTGTACTAGGTTCGTGAATACTGACTATGCTCTACGACTGGCCCTAGAGCTTCGCGACTTCCACCACAAGGACATCACGTCGTACGACAAAATTCATTTGCCCAAAGACGGGAAGTATCAACAACCATGCGGTTGTCCCTGCAATTGTACCCCCGACCACGTCTGTTCCTATGACAGCATGTGCAGCTTCTGCAAGAAAATAATGGAGCGTTGGCGCAAGCACCATCCGGAGTTTGTGCCAACCATCGAGAAGATGAGATGGGTGATACCTGCATGTCATTGTCGCAATCACGTTGAAGGCTGCGACTATCTCTATTCGTCGGCATTCAAACCGTGCACGGCTCATTTCCATGCAGAGACGGCCGAATACTACTGGCCGAATTTGAACGCCATTGCGGCTGCACTTCGACAAATGAATCCAGGGCGCCGTCACGACGCCATCATTCAGAACCACGGGGACTGGAATTGGAGAAAATTGGTTGCGATTGGTTGGTGATTTAAATCATACACATTTGACCGTGACTTACTTTGTCGTAGGAAGGCTACTTTTCAAGGAGCTCCTAGAGGCCAAGAAGAAGTATATTCAGAAACGTGACCACTTTATCGGACTTTGTGAGCTCTACGCTCATAGGGTTGTTGAGTGGAACGCTGTCGACAGATCGCCACGAGTAAATCCTAAGAACAAGAGGCAGGTCATCAGCGTGTACTCACATAACAACAATGATAAAGGTGAGTCATTCGTCCATGAGCCCTATTAGGTCAGTCTCTGATATGTCTTGTTTACGATTGAAGTCCCGTCTTTGAACAGCCTGGTGGACTTCATGCAACGATCACCCGAGCTGCTGGAAACGGCGGAGACCACCGTTCATGTAGGAAAGGCGGCACTTTTCCTGAAAGAAGGGATGGCACTGCTACAACTCCAGTACGTTCGCTCCCTTGACCTTTTTTTCATCATTATGCTTACACTGATCATAGGGCTCGCGTCGCTAGAATTGCAGCGAAAGAGAATGTCACCTCGAGTCACGCGAAGGAAGTCGTCGGTCGGAGAGAGAAGCTCAGTACACGCATCGCCAAATGGCGGAAGGACCAGAAGCGCCTGATGCCCCTCATTGCGACCAATGTGGCCCAACAACCGCCTTGTCCTCCCGAAAAAGAAGTGCTCTTCCTGCCGTCTCAATTCGCTTCGGACAAACGACGGGAGTATAGGCTAGTTCCGCTAGCGAGTCGACAAGTAACACTCTTGGAAGGAGCGTTGAACGACGTTGTTCAAACCCTTCAGACGACTGTGCGGATCCTCACTGCCGCCTATGACCGCAAGAAGAAAAACGATCGCGGCCAAGATGCGAATACCCGCTCAACAACGAACTTGAAGAGTATCGAGAGTAAACGAGACGATCTAATTCTGGACTATTCCCTACTCCGGAGGGCACTCACCGACTTGGATTCGCTGGATCCCGAAGTCTGGCCCACGATGGAGGTTCGGGACACCTTTCGTAAATCCACAGAGCAGCGTAGGACACCGGGTGACTCTCAAGTGGAGGAGGGGATCCTTTGGCGTATGGGGGTCCCGGAATTACGACAGCGGGTTACAGAAGAGGAAGAGGAGGTTTGGGGGAACGACGCAAACGACGAGGTTGTATGCAATGTAGAGGTCGGAGTGGGCTATACTGGGACACAGATGAATCATCGCCGAGGTACGTTGATTGGTTTAAATGATTTGGGTTTAGGTTTCATTCAATTGTTTTAAACCTAAACGAGTTTAATTCACGACTGACGGTTTAATGGCAGGTCAAGCCGCACTCGGTCCATCGAAGAAGAAGAAAGAGAACCCACAAAACGAGGCGAAGTCCCTGAAGAAGCAAGACAAGAAGATTGACGATCGTGGCGTCACCACGGATGGGTGGATATGGCATGCAAGGGGAAAGGGAAAGATGACCGAAGAGCAGATCAAACGCTGGGCCGACACATGTGAGTTTCCTGTCAGACTTTCGGTGTGGTGCTGTAAACTGAGTTGCTTCAGGTGACCGGGTTCAGTGGATGAGATCAGAGGCCGAATTCGAGCGATGGCAAGAGCAACTGGAACGTAAACATGCTGAGTTCATGCGATGTATCGCATTCTTTGCCAACGCACGGGACACGTGGGGAACTCTGGCGTCTGATGAATACTCAAGTACCCCCGGCCATCGAGCTTATGCGAAGGAACACAGCGACATGTATGAGACCCTTCGGCTTGACTGCGAGGCCAAGTACAAGACATGTGCCATTCCAATTCTTCACAACATTCCGAGCGGGAACACACTGGCGGATCAGGTGTTGCTCTTCAGGGAAACGGAGAACAAATATTTTGTGTTTGACCGGTGAGCTCTCCTATTCGTTATCGTCGAAGTCGTCTGACTCGATATGTCTTTAGGTCGACACGGCCTGCATTCCGTGACCCTACGTGTCATGCAACAGGGTTTGGGGATATACGAGAAGAGGAAACCGGAGCCAAGAGGAAGCGTGACGGAGAAGATTCAGACGATGATGCCTGATGTTGGTTTAATATGGTTTTACATTGGTTTGTTCATTCACTTTGCTAGTTTAATGAAATGGAGGTCGGTTGTTTAAACGGGTGGTTCTCGTGGTTTAAAGGAGTTTAATCTTCATATAGTTTATACTTTGCCTTACCGCTGTTTAAACGGCTTCACTTTCGTTTGCTGTCGCTCTCGTTTAAACAAGTTTAACAATCACCTACTATCATATTTATCGTATTCACATTCCTTCGTCGTTCTAGTCGAGTTTAAACGTGTTTAAATGAATTTATTAGTCGCTGGGCAAGTCCTGTCTAGTTTAATGAAAACTCATACTGTGGTAGCTGGAGCTGCACGAGTTCACGTCAATTTTGAAGCCAGACCCGAACCCTTCCGAAGTCCGCCCCCCAGAGTCATCCTCGAAACGCCAACGATAACCCTTTCTCAAGTTTGCACTCGTTGGAGGCAAATTGTGCAGAGTCGGCCGGCTCTGTGGCCATCCATCTGTGTCGAGTTCAACCATCTTCCTTTTGACATCAGCGCCCCGCTGTCCACGCATCTCGAGAACTGCAATAGCCACCTATCTGCCATTCGTATAATCAGCTGCCGTCCCGTTGTGGTGTCACCATACCTAGAACGGATGGACAACGCCTGACGTATCTTGTCAAAACATTTCGTCCATGGCAGGGACCTTGTTACAGATTTTAGCCACACCACGATTCCCCGCAAGTTGGATCTCTCCTTTCCCAACCTGGAGACATACAAAGAAGAGGCGATGCTAGACTATCCGTATGCAGGCGGTGGACGAAGTCTTTTGGACGCCCTCCGTGCAGGAGCACCAAAGCTCACCAAGGCTTCGGTTTCTGATCTTCATCTCCGTTTTCCCTACGCACGGTTAGCATTCCTCGAGATAACGAACTTCAACGACTTACAGAATTTGAACACTGTCTTCCGGCTCTTACCTTCATGCCCTCGTCTGGAGTCCCTCTCGCTACTGGGGATGGATGATTACGACGCAGACCCGTTCACCCGCGAGATAGAGGTTCCTAATCTTCGGAGGCTCTCCATCTTCGAGGACACGTGCTTCACCCATCCCGAGAAAGATATCCTCGATACGGTTCTCTCATCTCTGAAGTTGCCAGGCCTGAAGGCTTTGGAGTTACATTGCGAGGAGTGGCTCAACTCCCTGGATGTATCGGTCAACCAATTCGCCTCATCGCTTGAAACCCTGAAGGTGCAGATCTGTGCGTCGGAGGAAGTAGACTCATCTCATCGTCCCCTCCTCGAGCTCCTCCACAAGCTTCCCAACCTAGTCCACCTCGGGGTGCACCTAGGTTGGGATGAAGAGCTGTCGGCTCAAAGCTCTGAGCACTCCTTGACGATCCTCTCAGACTTGCTCCCGGAGCTCGTTGTAGACGCAGGGAAGACTCGAAAGTCCACATATGCAAGCCACATCCTCCTTCCTAGACTGCAATCCCTCTCTCTGTCATTGGCGGACATACCCATACTGGATGGTCAAATCGTTGATCTTGTGCTGGAGGTAGTGTCGTCACGCACCTCTCCGTCCGCGTCATTACCGTTGTATCAATTGATGACCTTCAAACTGGGTTACCATGATCGTCAGATTCTCCTTGACCCTGTAGCGCTGGAGAGGGTTCGGCAGTTTGAACGAGAGCTTGGGGTTGAGGTTGTTCTGGGTAGGATGCCGCCTTGAACTCGGTCGCGGATTAGCGTCTTGGTCGTTGAACGAACACTGTCTGCTAGTACGAATTGTACCATACTATGGTTTCTTGAACACCCCTACATACGGAGGTACCTATGTATTGTAATCGGTAGTGTAATCCTCGTGCTATATTCATGTAAATCCATACGTTACGCTGATTCCCGTTCTCGAGTTAGACGGGGAACTTATCAACTAAAGCTCTACGTACTCTAGGCTAATACGCGAGCCTTGCCTATGTCTATACACATCATTGGCGAATCTCCGGCCCCATGCGCCTAGCATTCACTAAACTTAGGCTACCTGAGCTCCATGTGAGGAGAGGGGTGTGGACCATCGTTTATAGTGAAATTGAATCGCTCGGAAGCGAAGCAACAGGTAGTAAAAAAATTGGCCAAGTCCAGGTATTTTGACGCTCATCGCGTGCTCACAATAACCCTTGTCCTGTAATAGAAAAATCAT
>JANHQD010000526.1:0-15221 GCA_024721195.1 Marasmius sp. AFHP31
GTACTACTCACCTGGTCCCAACGACAAGAGGTCAAGATGAGGGACCAGGTGCAAACTACCTAGCTTATATACTAGAAGGTGAGTTGTGCGAGAATAAAGAAAGATAATAGGGAACAAGGGGAGAACAATAGTAGTCCAGGTATAGAATAAGAACAAGTCCGGAACAAGTAACTGTTGTATGTCAAAGAACAAAGAGAACGATGGAAACAATAGATGGAATCAGTTGTGAAGGTGATGTGAGAGAACAAGGAGAACAAAGGGGACAATAGATGGGATCAGTTATGAAGACGATGTGAAAGAACAAGGAAGGAAATGATGGGAATGATGTGGAAAGGGGAACTGGGTATCTAGTGGGCATCAAAGTATCAAACAGGCGCTGAAAGGGGAATGGGCGCTAAGAAAGGAAAAGATAGGGGGGAAAAGCGGCACTTCATGACAGGCCCACCAATTTGAATCTCTGATCGGGGGCCCCCCCACAAAAAATTTTTTGGTCCCCTCTTGGTGGAGAATTTTTAGGGCTTTAGAGCCTTTGTCTGGGCTTCAGCAGGTGACTTGATGGAGAGATAATCAGTTATAAGGTAGACAAGAATTCTATCTGGCCCAACTCCCACTCCAGCTGCTTGAAAATTGAATGTACTTACAGCTACCATCCCAAATCATATCCTGCACAATAAATTATCATCCAGAAACAACATTATATTCCCTCTAATAGTACAGAGAGCCTCTAGTAACTGAAAAGAGGACGGACGTTAGTTTCCGTTCTCCATATTATGGGGAAGTATGGGTGCCTACACCTGTGGTTCGTTTTCTCCAAGCCAGACATCCTTGCTCAAGTTCTAAACCTGTGGGTACCTACCACCATGTGAGCGTCGGGCCCATCAATTGTGTTTAGTATAGATAATGTTGCGGAGAAAAAAATTAAAAATGAAAACGCGACTCTAGTCATGAAAACAAAAGACATATTGACCTGCACTTGTTTCAGGTGGAATGAATGCCCCTCGGTCCCTCTATGATTCTCCGTCCGTGGCGCGACATCGGCAAGGTTAGATGTTCCTCGAAGCTTGGGAACCGTCTCTGGTCAGCCCCGGTCAGGGTTGCGTGGCTGCGTCACCCGGGACGATCTGGAATGATAATACCGTGTTTGATTTATATTGATTACCTCTTTGATTGTAAATATTGTATCGTATAAGAGAGCACGACCAGAGAAGGCTATCTCAACATCATTTTTGCTCTTCTCTCGCTGACAAGATGACTGACAACTTAAACATCAATGGGAACACGAGGAGCCGCTCCATACTCACCGTTGACCATCCCTCATTCGAGAACGTCCACGTCGTCAATTATAAGTGCGATAATATGCGCTTTCAAGGGTTGGACTCAACCTGCCCTAGCACAAACTCTCATTGTACTCAAGCCAGCGGTGGAGAGGCAGAGAGGTCTCTGAACGACTCGAGCCCAGTCTCGGGGCCAGTGAGTTTCCTTCTAATCTACTGAGGCGTAGTCTTGACTGGTGACTGGCCACGTTGTTCTAGGCGGCGCCTTATGATGGACCAAGTCTGGGCTCAAATTTGAACTCAACGAGTTTAGGCTCGAGTGTAGATCGTATTCAGGCTATCTTGGGTTCCCTGTTTGGGTGGGCCTCCAGAAGAAGTCAGAAAGTCGTTGGAAACCCGATTCAGAAGCAGGAGAGCATGGCTACCCCGAGGAGTCCATGTAAGAACATCATGATGATACCCAGTAATTGTGTCCCAAGAAATCATGATGTTTGACGTCGTTAACGATCCTATCCTCCTGAAGTGGTGGCATGCTCCCCCGTCCATTAACAATACCGGAAGCTGTACCTATCGTTAACGCTCCCTCTGTGCATTCTGCCCTTTGTTAATGGTCCCACCCAGAGCCAGTGTCCCCCGTCCATTAATGATAATGGAAACCATACCAATCGTTAACGCCCCCTCTTCCGTGCATTTGTTAACGGTCCCAGCCAATCCCCGACGTTTTCCAATCGTTAATGGTCCCCTTATACAGTCGCCCAAAAAACTGGCCAAATGTTGGAGTCCCCCTAAGTGATTGGCCTGTATCTCCACAGTGGAGCATGATTACATGATGCTCTGGGTACATAAAATGGAGCTTGGAAGCACAGCTTCCCAATGCAGTTTACCCTGTGGGAATATCTGCCCACAGTGTGGAGATATCATTCATACAAGTGAGATTTGCATTTGGCCAGTTTTTTGACCGGGGGTCAAAATTAAGTGATTTGACATTCTAGTACTTTGTATGGTCTCCCTTGGCCCTAATAACCGCAGCACACCGTCTGGGCATACTCGGCCAATCACTTAGGGGGACTCCAACATTTGGCCAGTTTTTTGGGCGACTGTACCTTGTTAATGGTTCCAGCCAACCCACGACGATTACTAATCGTTAATGCTCTGTCTTGCTCCCTCTTTCTCTGCGCATTCTGCGGATTGTTTCCGCCTTTGTGCCCGGTTCATTATTCACCTTTTTGCTTGCACCCAGTATCCCCCCTTGTCAACTTCTTTACAGGTTAGAGACCCTTAGTTTGTTGCCTATGCCCTCCACCGAACAAAACTCCATGCTTCTGTCACATTCGCTTCCCTTGTCCTCCAGCAGCTCGATTCCGCCCTATCCTTAACAATAGGGGCCTAATCTCGCATTGCGTGCATCCCCAGTCAAATAATCTTCCTCCCCAAGCTCCCTGCCCATCAATGAATCACGAACCTTTTCGTTAACGGTCCCCTGGAGGCGTGCTCCTCAATTCAGTGACATCATATTGTTAATGGAATTCGTTAATGACAATTGAAGTTCATTTTGTTCGTGTTCGGTGATTGAGTAAGTTGCTACATGAGTGTACAAATCAAGAAGTGAGTGCGATTGCGCCAGGCATATCCACGCCATCCGCCGGTGCCCAGCCTAACAGTCAGTCATTGGTCTTCCACTGAATTTTGCTCTCGTAGAAAGAGATGAGCTGCCCAGTTTGAATTGCGTGAGGAACGAAACAAAAACAAGGGAAACGACGATGACTCACTTTGATGGGGAAACGGTGTTTGGCCAGGCGAAGTGGGACTTTGACATAGTTGCCACGCCAGAGTCCAAACCTAGAAAATGTTAGATGAGAACATCGGCATTTGTATAAGATGCTCACAGTTTAAAATAGACGAATCCTCGGCGTGGGCCGTGTCCCGAGAAGCATTCGACAGTGTCGATCTTGTAAACAGCATATTCCCAGTCGTTCATGTCCCCAAGCAATTCTTTCATGTAGTTTTCATCCTTGCAGTATACCACTTTCCTCTCCTTCTTCTCCTTCTCCTTCTTCTGCTTCTGCTTCTGCTTCTGCTTCTCCTTTCTACCTTTCTTAGCTACTCCGCGAACTGTACAATATTGGGTGGTGCTTGGTTTAGATGTCCAGAGTGGACAGAACGTGAGTGAAGTGTCATGGATTGCGTAATTCAAGGAAAAACTCACCGATTTGGCGTCCATGCCATTTGAGGTTGGGCTCGAACTTTTTTGAGTGTGATTTGTAGATTTGTAGAGGAGCAGATGCCCGGTGGTGGGAGAGACGTGAGAAGAGAGATGCGTCTCGCGAGTTCAACCAATGAGGAACCTCTCTCGCACAGTCACATGGGCACCCTTCTATTTCCCCCTGGCCTCGGCTTTAAGACTCAAAAGAATTTGCTTGACGTTTAGAGCAGAACGATGGCGAGAACTCCTCGCTGTCTAAGTATATCATTGGTGAACAAGAAGATTACATGGTGACGACCGACTACTGGTATACAAAGAGGGCCAATCAAGTGGCTGTCTTTCTCTTCTTCTGAGTGTTGTTGATGGGGACGGCAACAGTGGTCGGAACGCGAGATGGTGCCTTGTTCTCGCAACGTGCTCTATGGAGCCCTGCAGGTGCTTCATCGCCCTCAGCCTCCCCATTAGCCTGTGGTACCTTGTTCCCGCGACGCGTTCTACAGACCCCCGTAGGAGCTGTATCGCCCTCAGCCCCCACATTACCCTGGTCATCTATATTGTCCTGTACCTGGGTCGCGCCACGCTTGCCACCCCGGCCAGCTTTCTTTTTGCCCTTCAACAAATTCTCTTTCCCCTCGGCTACCGGCTTAATGATGTCGGGCTTCATGATGTCGGGCTCCGCCTGTGGTGTCATTGATGCCATGTGTGATCTTCCATTCGTTTCAGGGATAGCTACCATGTCGTCTTTGGGATGAGCAGAGTCTGGTGCCACGTTTGCGCCAAGGGCCAGCGTAGTGACAGGGAGCTGGGTTGGAGCAGGCACGACGCCAGCTGTCGTATTTGGCTCAGCGCCAGGTGTGATGAGCTGGAAGGTGTTCGCGTTTGGAAGATGGCCGATATTAAACCCGGTATTTTGAAAAGACGCAGGGCCTATTGTGCCAACATCCAGAATCAGCGTTATTGAAACCTTCTGAGGGACAAGGCTATGCGCACCTGTGTTTCCAGTTGCCCCCTCTTGCAAATTGTTGAAGTTAAACATGGCAGGACCTATGATAGAAGATGAGAATAGGCAAATCCGTAGAACGCTTTGGTTGTAACGCACCAGGCTGAGTGTAGCCACCACCCAGATTCAAGCCAAACACATTGTTATTGTCAAAAAAGGTACTGAAGTTGTTGTTAGGGTTGCTGCCGCTCAACTGGAAAGCGTCTAAAGGAGGGATAAGTCATTATAACGAATAGAAAAGAATGGCAGGAACGTACCACCATTGTTAAAGTTCCAAGAAGCCTGCTGAGAGCCATTGTTCAAACCTGCCATAGTCTTGTCTTCTCCAAAACCAAAGTGAATTGCGTTGAGAGGATCATTGTAGGCAGGAGGATGGCTACCAGATGGCAGTGGCGGTCCAGAGTTGTGAGGATGACGGTCAAAGTTCTCGACGTTCAGATTAGATGATGAAGGCGCCACGAGGGAGGTCGGTGAACTGATAGGAACCTGGGCGTCGACGGGAGTGACAACTTTGTCACCAGCGTCAAGCGCTTCCTGGGCAGAGGGTTTGTTCCCAGCGCTAGATGTGACCTCTGGGCCGCGGCCTGCATTCTCCTTCTCGGCACCGTCCCCAACGTTTCCAATGTCTGTGATGGGCGTGTCCTCATCCATGTCGTCGTCCGTCTCCCTGTTTTCCTCCTTATCAACGTTGACCATGCGAGACTTGCAGTATTCAGCAGCTAGGAAGTCAACAGTAAGTATCTCTGATGTTTGTCTGCTCACAGATAAACTCACTGAACACTGTTTTTGCAAATTTGAATAGCATGTTGATGAATGTCGAGTATGAAGGGAGATCATATTCATGCAAATCCTTCCTGGATTCGAATCCGGGAAAGCTGTGATAGCTAGGAAAGAAGGTAAGTCTCCACCACATCAAGAGAAGACTGAACATCGACATACCCAGTAGTAGCAATATTCCCGTCGGCGCGAGGTCCCCACAGAAAGATTGAACAGCCAGCACCATGGACCTTGGACACCGCGTCGGCCAAAGGCCCTAACGTTTCGTCCGATCTTATCCAAGCGCTAAACGCCAAAATGAGGGGGTCAGTGGCTCGAAAGCTGAATAAGTGAACAAGATGTACTCCTCCAATGAAACTGCATCATCGCTCCAGTTCTTCCGATTCTGCCAAGCCTTCGTTTTCACTTTATACTCCTGCTCAACCTTTTCTTTCACTAGCTGCTTGACATCCTCTGTCTCTTCATGCCACTTTTGTTCGACATACTTGTTCCTCTCGGCCAAGCACCCGTCCTCGCCAACTTTCTCCTTCACCGTCTCCCAATAGTTGTCAAATGGGCCTTTGATGCGGGAATCGTAGTACAGCTTCTGGTAGCAGGAGACCTTCTTCTGCTTCCGGGGGTGGGTCGCTGAGTTATCGAGCAGTGCCTCGATTGTCTCATCAATGTACTCATTGTTGGCGCCACCCCGGCTCCTATGCCAATGATGGCGTGCCCAGTTCCCGATTTTCTGGCGTACGCAATGGATTCAGCCCAGGTGTCGCACTCAAGAATGATGAAGGACACATACCACGCGTAGATCCTGACGAAAAGTATTTCTTCTCGCCTCTTCTTCATCTCGCTCATCTTCTGGTAGGTCTTCCAATTTCTTCGGTTTGTAATCTATGCCTGCTTGTGGCTCCACGTTCACCGCGAGCTCATAACCCCAGCGCTCGATAAATTCTCAAGTCGCGAAACCATACATCGATTTTCAATCATGGATGAACATGTCCTTGAGTCCTGGATATCGAACGGTGAACCAGTGAGTCTCAGATCTCTCACAAAGATGCAAAGTTACTGACCGACAAGAAATGTTAGTTTTTCACCTTATGGCCAAGTTGTGCCCCCACAACCTTTTTTCGGCGCAGGTTTGCCGCCCTGGAGAGCGTTCGCCTTTGCACCCTTGGCGGTGGCTTTCTTTCGGGGCATGTTCCGCGGGACGTGGTCACAGACAGGTGCAGTGCGAGTAGAGATCATGGAATGTGAGGGGTGCTGCAAGGTACGTACACAGTCCGTTTTTAGGTCTTTTGTTGATTCACTTCCTCCAGCGAAACTGGTTGGGACACAAAAAATGAAAGAAAGTTAAATCAACCCGAATTAGCGATCGTTAATGAAAGATCCAGCCCAGATCAAGTACATTAATCAAGATCGGCGAGTTTTCGTCCATTAATGAACCAAACATGGGAACATGTTTGTGTCATCATCTGGAAGTCCGGTATTTGTCCATTTAATTTGGTGTACCTGTTTTCACCCTTTGGCTAGTTTTCTGCGAAGTTTACCGTCCTCGGTTTCCATGCGGTAGGAACCGAGATTGAGAAGGATCTCGAAGCCCGTCGGTGCAGGTGCGCGGTCAACTGTTTGCGCTCATTGGTGGAATGCCAATCGGCAACGTTTCAGCTCACTAAGACTCTATCTCAGGGACTCACCGAGTCAAGACCTCAAAAGTCGCTGTCAAAGTCGTTTATTGCGATTGGTGAGGTGGGAATGAAAATTTGGAAGTCACTTCAGTTGATGCACAAGGGGCCAGAGCCGTTTCCGAAGCCTTCTTGATACGATTCGCAGGTCTCGGTGTTCTATCCAGTGACCTCGTGTCCTTCTCACTTTTCCGTGGATTTTCTGCCCCGACAGGTTGGAACCAAGACTGAACCCCAGGTTGTCAGGCCAGAGGTTGCCAGTCGTTCGTTCGATCCCACTCGACCTTTCAATAATAACAAACTGATATATTTTTTTAATTCGACAGTTCAGACCGGTCGCATTACAAGTGCAAGTATTCAACTGACAACTAGCTACCTACTCGCGAAGTGTGGTATGTAGCTCGGAGAACAAACGGTCAGGGAGAACCGGAGCCTGCCGAGGGTGCTCATCATAATCCTTCAGCCGCTAGGTATGTCCATTATCGATAGCCAGTTGCACATACTCGCGGTGTGAGGGAGGAGTCTCGTTGATAATGATCTGCTCAGCATCGTCTTTATCCATCCAGCGCCATTTTTGCTTGCAGGGGTGGTTAGGTTGGACTCGTCCAGGAATGGCCGTCGTATAGACTCTGCGAGTAATCGGTTTAGCCAGTCGATCCAAGAAAAGGTTGTCAGCCAATCTGCCGCGATGTGCACTTCCCTTCTGGGCTTCGCAATAGAGCGCCTTCCGGATCAGCTAGACAATTTTTGGTGAGTGAACGGTCAACCGTGAAGATGAATGATGACACTGACCTCATACTGGTAGTAGATCCGCCTTAAATCCTGGGCATAGTCACCGGTTTGTCACAGTTTATCATACCCGCGTCGAACCAATTGCATTTTGATATATTTGACACCCTCGGGAACTTGGTCGTTCCATAGGAACTCCCAGAAAATCGGATACAGCAAACAAGCGAGCAGTCGAAGTCCGTCTGCTGACAGAGATGGCACCACCACTCGTTGAGGTCTGCGGGGCTACCTGATATGTCAATGTCCGGCTCAAAATGGAGTCGCAGAAGACAGACCTTGGGTTTAGGTGACCCATCCATACCACGATGTTGTGGGTACTTGCGACCAAGTCGCGGAAACATGGCAAGGAGAGGAAGAATAAGTGGCAACGTAGACGGTGAGAATTGATTAGGTGGAGAGCCAAAATGGGAGGCACGTCTTTTTATGGATTCTTTTTCTTTGTCCTTATTTCTCTACAGGAATTGAGAACCGCTGGACTTCCAAGATTTCACATTGGTGACTTTATCTCCGAAGGAGGAAGCCTTTCGGTGATTCCTCACCTTCTCAGTTCTAACCTGGCCGTGCGCCCCCCAACCCCCATGTGTACCATGAGCCTCGTGTCTTTCTCTCGCGGCATTCTTCCCTAACCTTCCACTTTGACACCACAACAACCCTCCGCTCTCATAGGTGCCATGGACAACTTGAGACTCCATACCATCTGCTCAACAACCCCACCGAAAGAGGCCTCCCTTTCCGATTTTGGATATGCTGCCGCACCGGCCTTTGGTCAATACCTCAGGCAATCGAAAAATCTCAGTGATGAGGCAAAGGGTCATGCTCGCAGGGAGTTGCTCGAGTTGATATGGTCCTGCTGGTCGGAGGTCTGGGAAGGAGGTGCAGAATTCGGAGACCGCAAGCTCACGTCGGTTCAAAAGTCGACGTTGAACGTGAGTGGGTGACTTTATTGTGCTCAGTCGGGTTGCTTACCTTCTCTCCAGGACATTGTTGCCCACATCACGTCCGAGTATGAACTTCACCGATACTATGTTACTATTGGGCACAAGGCCGATGAGTCTGGTGACAGCAACCAATGGATCACCAACATCCGGACCGCGATCCGTCAAAGCGACTTCCAACGGTGGGTGGACCCTGAATACCTTCAGGCCATTTGTCCACCTCCACCACCACCCACCCCTGTAGGCGGTTCTCAGTATGCAGACCTGCTATGGGAGGAGGCCTGGCAGGCCATGCTCCAGGACTACACGGCCGATTGGGGTAGTCATGTTCACGATGGCCAGCTGGAGGACGAGGTCTCGAAGGAAGAAGGTGTCATTCAGAGGGGTGACTGGGAGTTGTTGTTCCAATAGCATTGTCTCTATACTTATTACATATGTATACAACACAATCAGAACGCCGTATGCAATCCTCTTGCCCTACCTTTGAACAATGTGTGATCGTTTGGTGCAACATATAACTGTCAATTCCACCTGGTACGACTCAAAGGAATCTTCACTGTCAGCACTGTCGGTGAGGCAAACATACAGGATAACCATGCATGCTTCTGACTGACCTGCAAATCGAGTAATGTATTCGTCCAGGACCATTCCCTGGCTCATAGGGTGATTCGGGGATCTCGGACTAGTGCTCTGGAATTTTTACAGGTTTGCTCTTGACGAACTTCTCGGTTGTAACATCACCGAGCGACGGAATAGGTCTATTAGAACCCAAAATCATTTTCTTTGTATTTGTTGAAGTGGTGGTAACGACCACCTTGGTCAAACCCACCAAGAAAAGCCTATCAACGCCTATCCGGGTATCTGGTGAAAGGCAAGTTCTTTTCTAATACTTTCTTCAGCAGCTTCAATCACGCCCCATCTCCTCCCAATCAATGGTATCACACTTGTAGCGCCTTTTTTCACTCTCAGTGCAAGTAAAAGACATACGGAACGTCCGAAAGAGCCTCAAAACGTACCAATCCGTCGAGAAACTGGTGGGCATTGAGGCGTGGGAAAGCCCATGCCGGGAGTTTGTTTTTTTTCTATAACTTCCGTCAGGCTGATGCAGGCGTAAACGGAGCTTAAAGGCACTGCACACTGTCTATAGGTACGATCAGGATTTTTCTGGGATTTGTTGAAACAGTGGCAACTCCCCTACTAACTGGTGTACACCCTGTTGTAGACCAGTTATTGATTTTGTGCGCACATCCTTGATCTCACGCTTGTGAGATCTCACAATTTCTTTCTCCCCAACCATCACTATGCCCGCTCACAGAAAGTATACCACGAAGAAACAACAGGCAGAGGCACTAAGACGAAAGTACCGCAAGTACTATGTTGCGTGAGTAGCCTGGGTATTCATTTTCCCGACAAACTCACTAAAACTTTCTCTTTTTTCAGTAACCGCGAAGCGATTCTAGCCCGCAAACAGATGAGGCATTTGAACCAAGTGTGAGGGCCTGAAGTTACCCCATATCGTAACTCACACTTACATTCCTTCTCTATACCCGAAGAAACGAGCAGAGAAGGGCACAGAAAGCACAAAGGCTGAAGGATCAACTGGGAAAATGGTACAAACTTCTCTAGCGGGAATTTGACAGGCAAGTGAGGACATTATTGAGGCGTCGGGAAATCACTGATATACACTGGGACAGTGATGTGTTAGAGGAGCTTTTCTTGCTCGAAAGTGACTTCAACGTTGAGATTGATCTATTTGGCTCGACGTACATGGAGCGGGTTTATTCAGAATATCGGTCTTGGAACGAAGTTGGCCTCAATCTTGACAACTCACCTCTGGAGATCCCCCTCATGGTCTGCAATCTGGCTCTCGAGACGGCTGCGAAGATTAGCACCGCCCTGTTGCACCAATTTGGGGCAGGACGGGAGTGGAACTTATCCAGGAGGCTAATCCATCGTATCACAATTGTTCGCTCATTGTTGCAAGAGATGGAGGTGATTGTGACTCGGGCAAGTGCAGGGGTTGGGATCGAGGGATTCTGAGAGCAGAGATTAAAGGCAGCTCTTCTTCACGGTAAAGGGCATCCAAAGGGCCTGGAAGACTTGATTGGGAGACATGACTGCGGTAAATTGTTGTTTCAGCAGGATTTCGAGAAGCGATGGCTGGATCGCTACAGCTGCAAAGCACCTGACTCCCAGCTAGATAGATCAGCACCGAAGTAAATACTACACTTGGGAAATTCATCATGTTCACCTCGATACACACAAACGGCGACCCACCTCAATGCACACAGACGGTGACCTCAATGGACACGGGCGGGATTCGCCTGTCAGAATGAAGGTGAGTCATTCCTGTCAATGACCCACTGCTTCTTAGAACCTGAAGCTTCTCGCTCTTTCTAGACTTGTAACCAGTTCATTCTTCCCGTGGAATTACATTGGAAGAACTCCCAAGGCCCATTAAGGATGATTCAACCACGAGTTGCCAAGGAATGCCTCGTGCATCGCTGTCTTAAATTGGCTGGTTGAGCACGCTTACAGACCATGGCTCACCACGACGAATTTCATACGGATGCAAGTGTTCTCCACGCCTTCGTTCAACAGCTTTCCCTCCGCCGACCTCTCATGGATATTCAAGGTTTCAAAAAGTGGTTCCGTGACACGAACATCTGTCAACAGGCGCTTCTTTGGCTTGTCATCGAAGTTGTGCCCAAGGTCCTCGAGCGAATCGAATGTCCCAAAAATCCGTGTCGGCCACATGTAGTTCAGCTGGTACAGGACGACAACTCCGTCAAACTAACCAAATTAATTCGTGTAAGTGACGTCGATCTGGTTTTGTTACTGAAATCTGGCTCACAAGCAACTTAAAGGGTCGATGCGAATGCAGCTCAACCATATTCGAGCTATGTCCAGAGGCCTCACGACAGGTTATTGAAGCACATCTTGCGTGGAACGACACTTACGACGGTAAGTTCTCGTTCATGTCCAAGGTCAGATGTCCCTGTTCTCATGGCGACCCACCCCAGAACTACAAAGATTCCTCGAGAACTGCTGAAGATGTATCATTGCTTGTGACAGGAGACGTGCGCAAGCAACGACAGCACGCATCACCACAGGCGGCTTGGCTCCGATGCCAGCCCATCTCCAGCGCTGATTGAGTGGTACAACCATACGGGATACAGAGAGTAGAACCCAGTAGAACCCAGTAGAATCATGGTAGAACTTGAAGCTCGATATCCAATGTATCTTGATTTCCCACTCAGACAGAAGTGCGGGTCCGTAGGACATAATCGCGAACTCAATCGCGGACTCAATCACTAACTCAATCACTAACTCAATCACTACAGATCACTACCTACCAATCAATATCTCAATCACTCAAGACCCAATCACCAGGCTAACTCAATCAACTGAACCGGCGTTAGATTTTGGGCACACGTAGATACACTAGACAAATGACGCAAACAACATGTTATGAGCTACTGGCTACCAAGAAAGAGAAGGAAAGTATTCATGGGAATAGTTGACCTTCGCCAGGGGGCACCACAAAGTCAACATTAACCCCGTCGGGGACCTGGCGTGCGAGTCCGGCCATCTGCTTCTCGATGAACAGAGAGCGGGCAGCTTCCTCAGAAATGCAGTACCTCATGGCCTGGCCACTGACACCACGCGTAAGTCGATCCATGTGGTCCCTAAATGTCCAATTAGCAAAGTCCCAAAACCAACCGCAGAAGAGGTACTTACCACCCGCGAATCCATCCAACGCGGCGTCCAACCCAGATAGCATACCAATGTCCGTCAGATGCACTGAGGATAACGGGTTGATAGCAGTGAGGGCACGTTAGAACATCGGCGGGGGCAGCTCCTGCATTTCCTGGTGTGTTGACGTGTGCGGCGGAGGCTGTGGCGCTACTCATGATGACTGGATTGTTCGAAGGCGACGTGGCTGAACCCTCTGTTGACAGTCAGCGAAAGGAAGACTCGTGAAGAAGGAGATACATATGAGGGGCTTTGTCTAGATTGCCATCGGTAGGCGTCGGGCTTACAATGTTGTGAGCTGAATGGTGGATTTATGATTGGAGGGACGTACCAATTTCGCGATCCATCTTTTGTGACAAAGTGAGTGTTGGAGATGATAGAGGAGGGAAGTGGAATGAACAAGCGACCTCTTTAAATCCAGGAAGCCTATCGGCTTTTGCTGAACTTCTTTGATGGTAAATACAGCCTAACAATGCGATTCACCAAGACGAAGTCCGGCTTGTCTCCGCGGTCCAAACTTGTGACGATGCCCAAGTCAAAAGAGAAGAAGAAACGCGGCCACACAACTCTTGAGGGCTTTGGGACACAAAATCACCACGTATTTACTTCGAGATCAACCAGAAACCGTATCCGTGAGGCAAGAGTTAACGTGACAATCGAGAAGGGTTCCGAAGAGTCGAAAGAGGTATTCACAGAGTGCGGAGTAGATGCTGGCCCAGCGGAGGAGGGTGACTGGAACGAAAGTTTTGGCATGGCTGGAATGCCAGGTGGTTGGGACTCAGATGGGACTCTGGTGGAAAATACTGAAGTGGAGCCCGGTTTCATCAAGGTTGAGACAAAGTCGAACAAGAAGCGGTACGAGGATTCGGTACGTGCTCGATCACATACCTTTAGGCAAATTTAAACTCACAGATCACACCCAGGATGCCCCTCTGCTGACATGGGTGGAAAAACATCGAGAGAACTACTTGGATGGTCTGCTAGCAACCGAAGGGCGTGGACGAATATTCTACAATGAAGAAGGCTGCTCCGAGTGTAAGGGGTCCAAGGCAACCTTCCGATGTACCGACTGTTTTGGACTCTGGATGCTCTGCAAAGCATGTATCGTTCACCAGCATCGCGATGAACCACTACATGTCATTCAGGTTAGTCGATTTGGGAGCTGCCAATCACGTTCGCACATTGATTTGATGACAGGAATGGAATGGAACGCACTTCAAGCGCGTTGCACTCAGAGATCTTGGATTATCTGTGCAACTAGGACATTCTCGAGGGCAGAGGTGTCCTTACCAAGATTCTGTCTCGGAATTTGTGGTACTTGCCTGGAACGGGATCCATTCGGTGCACGTCAACTTTTCCGGCTGTCAGAATTCCACCGGTATCGGTAAGTGTTATTTGACACCTGACCCTCATGATTCTTGACTTAGCACTGTAATAGATCATTATATACAGCTCATGGAGTTTGGCTGGTGGCCTTCGTCTTATAAGGAACCTCGGTCTGCTGCCACCTTCCAACTACTTCGGCATTTCCACATAATAAACTTGCAAGGACAAACCCCACCGACAGACTTCTACCAATCCCTTGCTCAGATGACAGATGGGACTGGCCTTGAGAAGCTACCAGTGGGTCCCATCTTCTAAACTGTCAACGTTCTGTACTGATATCCTCTTTCGGAATAGGACTGTGAGGCACAATTTATGCTCATGTTATGACAATGGCGCCATATCAAGATGTGCAAGAGATGTGGACGAGGCCACGATCCCAGCGGCATTGCCGGTACCAAACATGGTGAAGCAACCGTTCCATGTCGGGCTTGTCCTCACCCTGACAAAAATATGCCCGAGGGTTGGGAAAATGCCCCCGCCGATGAAAGGTTCGTTAATACATCTCTTATTCATTTGCCCAGCTGCACTCCTTCTTACTTCTCGATACAGGTACCTGAATGCATTGTTTGTTGGGGAGGACGCAAACTTCAAGCAGAAGGCACGGGCACGGCCCAACGACTCCAGGGACCCTGCTCTTGGACCCGGTTTTGGGTGCTTTGTGCCGAATGACGTCTACCTAGAAGAAGTGGGCAAACGCACTAATCAGGATGAGGTACAGCCTATTATCTCGCTACTTAATAACGCACGGTCGCTGATCAGCACTCTAGCTCAGCCATTGCGTCGGGTTCAAGGCCATCTCAAGCGCCAACACCAAGAAATCCAAGGGTTTGAGGGCAACAGGCACTGGCTCGGTCACCTGCTTACAACACGAATGCTTGCGACCAAATGGGATGGGTGATTTGCAGATCGGGGAACGGTGAGCGCTTGAGGTTGACCCAGCCCAAAAACAGGATCGTTAACGATTTCGTCAGGTACAGCAATATGGATTTCATTGCGCTATAGATGCGCCACACGCCGGTGTAAATAAAACCTAACTAATATAGCCAAATCTCCCCAACACTGGATGTAGCTGAAAGGCGCGGGAAACGTGGATCGGCGTTGATCAAAGGTTCCGCTCTTAGTCAGACTGCACCAAAGCTGATGAAATCGATACAAGAAGTTCTTCTACGAACTAAGCGAAGCTCCGCACTTGTCTAAAGCTCGGAGGGAGTGTGTATAGGTGTGTGTGTAGGTTGGTAGGAGGGAATATAGCTCGTAAATGTGAAGAGCGATGTGTGTGTGTGTGCTGCGTAAGTTCGTTCTGAGCCTCAAAGCAACTGCAGAAGAACCCCTAAGCGTTCAGAATACCCAAAGTTCAAATACCCAAGTAACAATAATGACCCCAAGTGGTCTACCCAAACCAAAGACCTTGCCAATCGGTCAATGGAACGA
>JANHQD010000527.1:0-33844 GCA_024721195.1 Marasmius sp. AFHP31
AGACATTAGAACAGAATAGAACGATTTGTTGAACTTCAGAACTTGACTGTTTGACTTAAGAAACTTATTGAACTTATTTGGTATCCAACTACGCCGATTGGCAAGGCTAGTTGAACCTCCGAGGCGTTTGAGCTAAGGAGTTCGTTCCATTGACCGATTGGCAAGGTCTCTGGTTTGGGTAGACCACTTGGGGTCATTATTGTTACTTGGGTATTTGAACTTTGGGTATTCTGAACGCTTAGGGGTTCTTCTGCAGTTGCTTTGAGGCTCAGAACGAACTTACGCAGCACACACACACACATCGCTCTTCACATTTACGAGCTATATTCCCTCCTACCAACCTACACACACACATATACACACTCCCTCCGAGCTTTAGACAAGTGCGGAGCTTCGCTTAGTTCGTAGAAGAACTTCTTGTATCGATTTCATCAGCTTTGGTGCAGTCTGACTAAGAGCGGAACCTTTGATCAACGCCGATCCACGTTTTCCGTGCCTTACAGCTACATCCAGTGTTGAGGAGATTTGGCTATATTAGTTAGGTTTTATTTACACTGGTGTGTGGCGCATCTATACTGGGAACCTCTGTTAGGAACCTCGAGCGAAGCCAGCACAAGTAGAACCGCTAGGAACGAAGACTCATCAGGCTCCGACGCTGCTGCGGGGAGTGCTGGAAATTTGGGTGTCATTGAAGAACAGCCACATGTCTCCTCCCACCACAGAGCTCGTATTAACCAGAGCGCAAGATGGTTGAACGAGGTTCTCCCTTCCCTAAAGCATACCTACATGACGCTGTTGCGTGTCACCGACAATCTCAGGATACAGCCGACATGCGAGGATGTTTCCTGCACTTGCATGAAGACGGAGTTTCGAACGTTGGAAGTCTTGGTCGTTAGGTTTACCTGTGAGTACGGCCTCGTCTTTTTTCATCTCTCTTTTCCCTGACCGCCATTCGGTTTCTCGCCAGCTCTGGAGAAGATTTCCTTGGAAGCTTGCCATTGTAAGCCGGCAGCAATACAGCTCGCTCAGCGGGGACTGTTCCCTTGTGCCCCGGTACACCCGACGCTCGCAGTAGATATGCGTGTCCTGGAATTTGTTCGACGATTATGGCTAAGGGTATCACCGAACTATACGGCGTGGTGTGACACTGCAGTAGACTTTCTGGACAGCTTCGGTTACCGAATGAGCGGAAAGGTGAGTCTTGATTCTTATCGCGTGTATCACCAGCGTCGTAACTTCACCTTTCAGGACCCTCTCCGACGTCGCTTCACGAATGCTTATAATTGGTACTGTCGTCTGAGAGAGACCACGCAAACGGTTATCGATGACATTCTCATGTCCTCTCGCCAACATATCCTCCAAGAGGGGCCCGTCTCCGACGCGGATGAAGGGCATACTTCAACAGCTTCAACAGACGAAGAGGAGGAAACACCTCGCAAGCGTGCGAAGGAAGGGTCACCACCGCTAACACGACCTTCTGAATATCTGCGGTCACGATGCCCCCTCTGTTTCAGGGGGGATTTTGACTCCAACCATCTGTAAGTCATCAAGATGTCTCATCATCCCTGGTCTGTTCACTGACTTGACCCGTCAGGCGAGATGTCATTGTGTGTGTCAACACATGCTTTACTCAAAAGCACAACTCGGGCGGGAAGGATCCATGGAAGGAACACCCCGATACAGTTTTCATGTCGGAACACGAGCTCCGAGAAATGCAGGAGTATGTCGAGTCTGTACGTCCTCCCAAGAAGACATTGCAGCAGGAGCCTGCCACCGAGACTGCCGACCGACGTGAGCGAGGGATGAAGGTTCCCAACTCCGCTCTTGATGGTTGCGAGGCTAGCTTCAAGGCGGCAGACGAGCGTAGGACAAAGGCCAGCACAAAGTACTTCGACTGCACGGGCATCATGGCCATGATGTGCCACCATGACCATGTGCTGTGGCTGGCCAATATGACCACCGCCAGAGAAAGACAGTTCTATGTCTTTGCGTTGATCAACAAGCTCTATGAGCACCTCCCGAAAACCACCCACGTCAAATGTCTCTACAACATTGGCTGCCAAACCCACCGCTCCTGTTGCAAGTGGGGGTTTCTTAGGGAATTTCTACCGCGACTGGGCTTCGCCATTTCGGTCTTCCACGCTTTCGGGCACTGTTGGGCGTGCCAACTCATATACCACCCACGCAAATGCGTTGGTTTCGGCCTATCAGATGGAGAGGGCTGCGAGCGCTTTTGGCATTCGATCAGCCGATTGATCCCTCATCTTCGAGTTTGCGGGGTGAGTGAGGTGGCTGCGTCTCATGTAACGTTACTCATTAGCATTCGTTTACAGTATTATCAGCGTCTCTACACTCTTGATTCCCAGATTCGACACCTCGATCGTGCCAACCTAGAGGGACTAGGAGCGTGGATCGTCCACAAGCGACATGATGCGTATTCTCGACTATACTCCAGCTGGAAGATCATTGCGGAGAGTGGGAAGGACGAGATCTATCTACAGGAACAATGGCAGCTGCAGGTGCAAACTCAGACAGCACCACTGAAGAGTGAGTCCTTTTTGGTTAGGATCTGTCTACAGGCTAACGGCAAGCGATGTAGGATGCTCAAAAGGGCAAGGAAAGCGGGCAGTTGAGGAGGTGGTACGGCTACGACGAGCGGTGGAAGTACTACGCACAGAGGTACAGGAGTGCCGTGCGGTACTTTCGGACATTGACGCTGCCCCCTTCAAAGTGGCTGACACGACCGCAAGGCTTCCCGAGGCCGAGTCGAAGCTCAATGCCTCGGAACGATCACTCAAAGTCAAAGAGCGGGCTCTAGGAGTCGAAGCTCTTCAAGAAATCAATCATCTCAGAATGAGCGCGTACATCGAGAAGCGCATGAATGCAATGGCTTTGAAGGAGCGTTTGGTAACAAAGCTTCGAGGGCGCAAGTTTGAACGGGACAGAGTTGAACGAACCTTTCGCAGTTGTTTAGGCGGTATGTTTTCAATCGTTTGTGTGCATGCTGTTTCCTGATTTCATGTGTGTAGATCAGCGTGTGGACTCACAGATATCCGATAATGTCAAAAGGCGAGACCCTGGAATCCAGCAACTCGCTTGACAGTACAACAACCTGTGCAAGGAGATGAAGAAACTCGTCGAGTCTCGGAAGGCACCTCACAACGCCATTGCTCCACGGGAGATTCCCATGGATAGGTTGTTCGCCCTCAATGTGGACGATGACATATGGCAAAATATCGGACTCGACGAGGACTATGACGACTTGGGTGCTCCCCCACCATGGTTAGCGGATGACATCGTAAGAGAGGCAATCCGGGAGGTGTTAGAGTGCGACCGGAGTAGAGAAGAGATAGCGAGGCTGGAATCGGAAAGGGACGCCATGCAAGAGTGGTTCGCCGAGGAGTGGGAAGTCTTATCAAGAGCACTGCAGTTGAAAGAGGGTACGTTTGTTGTGAGGATGGACACATTCAATCGTTGTAACTGATTTTTTAAATCTATGTTTGTGTCTAGATGATCGCGATGTGGTTTACCAGCTGGCAGAACGGAGACAGTCACTGCTCCATCTCGGTGCTCAGTGGCATCAAGACCTTGGAAGTGCTATCCCGGCGTCTGCGTCGACACATCCTTGGGGTCCGTCGGTAGAGATGTTCAGGCAAGTCTGGAAGGAGATGAAAATTGACCGTGTTCTTGACTTCGTAGGAGGTGCAGCCAGGACAGTCGTCATTAACAAGGCTATGTGTGATGGGGCGAGCGAAGACGGTGACAGCGTCGTGGAGGACAATGCTATCGACGCAGGTCTGATCGAGCACCTAGACACTTTGGACTTAGTCGATACTTGTTCGGACGATGAACTTGAATATGAATAACATTGTTTACTTGTGTAGTTTGATCTATGTACAAATGCAAGTCAAGTTCTGAAATAGATTTGCATCATATGTTTGCACCGACTACATGTACTTTGGTACTTAATGCATCGGACTTGGTATGTACCGCACAGGACTTGGTACGTACCACATCAGAGTTGGTATATACCACACAGCACTTGGTACGTACCATACAGCACTTGGTACGTACCGCACAGGACCTGGTACGTACCACACAGGACCTGGTATGTACCATACAGGACCTGGTACTTGACCAAATTGGACTGGGTATGTACCATGGTTGATCATGGTACATACCATTCTGTTGCACAATCATGTGGTTTAGTCAGTAACAGTCTCATAAGCCCTGAGTGGGGATGGTGTTTGCAGTGTAGATGATACACAATAGGATTACACTTAACACTGAACATAGAATAACAAGGATTGTCTCTGTAAGTGTTCCAAAGCCATGACATACCCACAGATGACATGTTACATCTGCAGCTACAATTGTACATCCACCAAGGCTACTGGGGCACATCAAGGCCATGACTGTGTCACCAAGGTTATGAAACTTCTTCTGCCACCATCACCAATCTATCACGGTCATTATAGACCCACCACAGACGTCATGGGTTTTCTGAGGTCATGACACATTTTCCACAACCATCACATATCCACGGAGAAGCCATTATAGACCCACTGTGGCTACGACAGGTCCACACCCAGGCCAAGATGATGCCATCAAGGGTATGTCACATCTACCACTGCTATCATTCATCCAAAGAGGCTCTCATAGGCCCATGGAAGCTGCAATGGGTTCATCAGGCAATGATTATAGTTCTAGGTGGTATGTACCAATATAGGTTTTGGACATTTGAAATTGGTATATACCAATGTAAAAAGAACCCCCGGTGGTATATACCAAAGACTTGGTATGGTACCAGGTACAGACCCCAACTTAGGTACATCATTCAAGGTGGTATGATCCACCTAACTTGGTACAAAAAGGTGTATGCCCGAAGTGGCCAGAAATGGTTACACTGACTAATAGTAGTCGTGAGAATGATTTTGATTCCGCATATACCGATCCCAGACTCCTGCAATTCCCTGTCGACAGTCAGCGGTGCTGCCAATAGATTGTTGAGCTCTGCTGTCAGTGCTCAGCTAACCTACGAGGTCTCTTCCCAGTCCTTTTCTTCTCTGACCTATCCCGCTTCTCCTCTTTTTGTACATCCGACTCACATGCTACACCAACATCCGCGAGGTCCATGATACTGCAATAACTGATGAAGACAATGAGAGTGATACAAGCATCCATAATCTGGAGGAATGGATTAAAAGGGCATCAGGTTCGCCTCTTCCGTCTCAGTTATTCTGGAAGGTCCGGCCATTTGGCATTTGTCCCCTTGCAATGTTATGCCTTTTGTTCCTGGTGTTTCTCATTTCTGGTGTTTCTCATTTCTGGTGTTTCTCATTTCTGGTGTTTCTTGTTTCTGGCATTTCTCGTTTTCGGTTTTTCATTTCTTTCTTTTCTCCAAGCTCAATCTCTTGTATATATATACAGCATCATCTCAAGTTACGGGACCGACATTCATAGCTTCCCTTGTTCAGCCCAATCTCTCAAAATCTAACCTTGCACCCAATGGACACTAAGAACATGCTTCTCGAACGCATTGCAGACCTCGAACGCGAAAATCAACATTACCGAGAGGTTGGTTGTCATGTACGCTGTGTACCAGGCTCACTGACTCAACTCACTGGTGACACCATCAAGTTCGAGGCACATCTCGAGCGGGCTTATGCTCATGGTACCAATTTCCAGTCCCAGCTCGATGTATTGCGCCGTGAACAAGAGGAAGTACAGCGTCAGGTGTGTACGTTATCCCTCTCATCGATACCCTTTCTAATTGGATTGCTATTGTCACGCAGCATGAGAAACACGTTCAAGAGGTTCGCGTTTCTTACTCCCGTGCCCACCAATCTATTGATTCAATGGTTTCATAAGCTCGACCAAGAGATAGCCAATCTAGCAGACAAGGTCCATTGACTTCCTGGCATTCATCAGCACCGTTTGACCCTTCTAAATTCAATCATAGCTTCGGATCACCAAGGAACTCCTACAGCAAGCGGAAGACCGAAATGTCAGTCAGGAGCGCGAGATTTTGATCCAAAACACTCTATTCAGGAACCAGGTTAGCTGCGTCCAACGCCCATGGTCGTGATTCAATTTTCTTACTTTTCATGACGTGCACTGTTCACCCCTGCCAGTATACCCTGGTGGTACGCGCTGTGAGTCACGCCAGGCACCAGAACCTCCAAGTTCTTTTGTTGATGTCGAATTCAAGACTTCACGCCTCTTTCAAGACTGAAATTGAGATTTCCAACTCTCGACTTTCGGAACAATCAGAAAGAGACAAAAATGTGCTTTATCTGCGGCACGAGGAGGAGATTGCCAAGCTGAAGGAAGAGCAGAGGGAAGAGCAGATGCAGAGGGATGAACGTGTTGAAGCTGAGGTTCGTTATCAGTCTCTCGGCTCCTCGTGACCCTCAACTAATTGCTGAGCGCTCATCGCGATATACTAGCACGACCTGAAAACCAGACTGCTCCGACAAGGATTCCTTACCTCATTGAACCAAGTTCAGGCCACCCATAACTACGAATTGTCTCGATTAAGAGAACACATTCGTTCAACGAGGGTTATGCTTTTTTCTCTAGTGATGCTGTTCTTTTTGAGGCTATTCCTATGATGGCAATTTCAAATCAATGATCACTGGATTACTGGAATACTGTAAAGTTCAACAATGCAACTTTCAAAGAGATAGTAATGCATATGTTGATCTATGCTTTCTTTTTTGTCTGTCATGCATATGAAGAATAGTTTTGAGATGAAATTCTGATTTAAGACAGAAATCAGTTGGGATTGAGAGAATGCGCATTGTCATTGTCATTGTCACATTAAAGTGACTGGCAGGGATGGTGGTAACGTGCCTTGACCTTTTCACGATCGATGATAGCACATTTTACTGGTCTTATCCAACCGTTCCTAGCAACAACGAAGAGGCAGACATACTTACCAGCAAAACAACGGCTCCGATGCGGTCTCCCTGGACATTCTCAGGTTGTAGGTCCACCGTGCTTGATGAGACGGCAAGGGGATCCGGTGGGGAAAGCATTGATTGAAACACGTAAATAGGCTATATAAGTATAGAGTAGAATATCTGAAAGCCAAGGTTGGGGAGCCCGATGATTTATGTGCTGAACGAGTCTCATGATCTACAGTTCTTATATACGATACGTCCTTTGTTACATTTTGTTCATATAGTTTGGTTCTTCGGGTAGTACCACTATTCTTAGTCTTATGTAGGTGAAAGTGAATGTCAAGTTGTAAACATTGTGAACACAGTCATGACATCTCGTAGACAAAGGGGAATGGGAATGAAGCCTTGACAATACAGGGATACCAAAGGGTTTTTGGAAGAAAGGCAATCACCATGATGGTGCCTTTCCCGATGCCTGATGCCCTCCATTCCCCCATTAAGTCTTCACCTTGACGCACCCAATCTGGGCCAAATTTTTCCGTCAGAACCGCTGCTAATTCACCTGGCTTGACTACATGTATACACTGACTTGTCAACCACCCTGGATGGGTCCTGATATCCATGAATAGTAGGGGATTTTTGGACCCCTCGCAAATGGGAAGCCTGTCCCCGACGACATCGTTGCCTGACAGGTTATCAATAATGTAGTTATCGATCTGAGCCTTCACCTCGTTACGAACACAAAAAAGTTGAATGTGCAACCAATGTAGAAAGAATTGCCTCTCGAGCCCAGTGTTGCTGAAGTCTCTGCCAACTAAATGAATGTCAGCAAACACACAAAGGGTTCAAAAGATGTTATGAGAGTTGCCGTACTGCTCCTAGTCCTTTCACCATTGATTCTAGCAGTCCGACAGGACTTGCAGTGACCGATGTTCCAATCCGAGGCTTGACAGACTCGAGAGCAATACATGGCGGACGAGCAGCCCGTGCAAAGGAGATATCGGGGTCGTGTAGACTCCAGCCCTGCAGCGCCGACAGATTGAATTACGGATCCGGGGCACTGGAGGCAAGATGATATTAGAGTTATCAGATCAATAGCCAAAAGGAATCACCAACGTTAGAATAGCTGCACAATGGTGAGACCCTCGACTTCAACGTTTGCTGGAACGTTCGGATGTCAACCGCTTTTGCCTCCAGCGACTTCCAAGAATCCCAGAGTTCTGTAGGTACCTGCTTTGAGTCCCCCTCCAACGCATCAGAACCTATGGTCGTCCAATTCAACTTCCAATAACGTCGTAGGACTGTTGGGTACAGCAAAAAAACCAACACTTGGTCCATGATCTTGCATGAGACCTCCTCTAGGCGAGGGTCCCAAGCCCGTGTTTGAGGTAGTTTGAGGAGAGCTCTGATAATGCCCGCCCGCAGAGCTTCCTCAACGGACAATGGGTCAGTCACGTGGAAATAGACCATATGCCCAAGAGCTGCTCGTAGCAGTTGGTACGTCACCTCCTTCGCCTCCGAGTCACTGTCCGAGGCGAACCTCTGTTTCCTGATCCCTGATAGAATCCGAACCAGACCAAAAATGGCAGCACCCCCAACCTCTGGGCAATACATTGGCGGGAGGGAACCATCAAACCATGTGCGATCATGATTGTGACAGATAATGAAGCACCGTAGGTCGTCCAGGTTCTCCAACTCCATCTTCGCCACCTGCTGGGCTGTTCGGTTGAGGTGATTGATGAATAAGTGACCGAGCCTAGCAGTCCGATTGTTCTCGCAATAGGGTTCACCTCGGGACCTCACAATAACGCACTTCGTTGACTCTGTAAGGTACCCCGATAAGTGAGACCACAATCCCCAGGAGGAATGATCATCATAAATTGTCTTAATCCAGGCCCGGATGACGAGGGATTGAAGTGGCTTCAGGATATCATCATCCCTTAGAACAACCTCAAAGAGGAATATTGGTATAGCTGCCAGGGACTGTTTGAGTATTTCTACGCCTTTCGGGGTCGATGGGCCGTCCTCACAAAGGACCAGCTCACGAATGAGGAATCGAAGCCATGGCTCAAGAGACGAATCCCAGTGTGTCCTTACTTGGGACATGACAAAGGAAACTTCTCGAGGCCCTTTTGAGCCATAGAGGCAAACGCCAAGCGCGATAATCACGCTCAAAAGGACAGGAGATCTGTCTAGGAGAATGGTGCTGTTCACGGAGGAGGGGGGTTTCCCCAAGCTGCGCAGGTGGGCGAGGGCAACGCGACTGCTAGGATAGCGAGCGATATGAGGACTGAATAAGATGTCTTCCCTGGATACTGGTGACATTGTGGGGCTAGTGGAACGTGTCTGTAAGCTTCGATTGGGAGATTGGGACGGAAGTCGAATAGCTAGAGGCAATGATAGGTGATGATTGTACGACTCCGAGTCAGTGGACAAATCTAGGATCAAATGATAGAAACCTCATGTACATTGATCTGGAACAAGCTTGGCTAATTACATAACTCCACACGGTTTGTCTTTCGTTTGTTTCTCGAAGTGTCTGAATCAGTTCAGATATATATAGTACTGCGCCTGGTACCCTGTGGGAATTTTGGGCGCCCCCTTCCTGCGGTTTTTGCTCTCAGATCCCACTGAAATGGCGTGATTCAAGCTCGAATTTTACCGTCAGGTGACCTTGTCGCGTACATACCACAATGAAAAAATTAAGTGTGCCATGCAGCCGTATAACCCGCCACTCCCGACGGCGAGAACTCCCTCAGGTCACTATAACTACTCACTGGCACCATACTACCAACTGTCACCCATAACCTCAGTTCAGGCAACTCCGACCCTGAAGCCACAAAGTCATAAGCATCGACACGTGCCCACACAAGCAGCCTCTTTCTACCACCAAGTAGGAACCACTAAGTCCGCCACCTTTGTTGAGACTCAGCTGATGCTATGTAAAGTGTAGGTTTGTTGCAATGTCATTTAAAAGGAGAAATGAGAAGATTGTAGTTATATCAATGGGAAATAACAACGTGCGTTAAATCGGCCTTTCAGCGGGCCGGCTGACAAAGAAGTATCTTATCCTGAGATACTTTTTTTCGCACGGTCCTCAATGCCGTATCTTTCGTTCAAGCTACCAGCCTTCCCTTCCTCAGAAATCTTTTGATGTCTCTCCATACGATCTGCTCTCCTATGTGACATGTTGGGTGAGCTCTATCCCTATATGGACCCCGTATATTCTCTTATTCACCTCCATACACGAGCGCCGATCTAGTCGGTATCCAGACCGCCAACTTTGCCCGACTTCCGACAAACATGTTCTCGTATCCTCATGATCAGTCTCGCTGTTACCTCGTGTAATCCAAGTCGTACAGCTCAAACTACATCACACCTCTCCTGTTCAACTGCTCCATGTCAAGTTCTTTATTCATATCGACCCAGGTCAACGACCGCGGCGTAAAGACCAACTCTAACTTATCTCACCTGCCCTCACATCATCTGTAGGCAAAGATGGTAAAGGGCGACTCGTTGATGTGAACCAGTTGAACAAGAGGAGGAAGGATACAGCGGCACAGGAGTGGATTGATATACTGGAGCAAAAGTATGCGGGGTTGAAGATTGTGGTCGGGAGGGATAAGATGGATGAGGTGCAGGGCATGAGGCAGAAGATTCAGGCGTTTGAGCGGCTTCTTGAACAGTACATGAGTAAGGACCCGGAGTTGAGGGAGAAGGCGAATTGTGTTGTTGCTGACGCCCCTCCCCTCCAGGTTGTGCTGATTCAGATTGCGATTCCGGCGAGTGGTGGCCAGGTCAAAGAGGATATTGGAAGTTCAATTTCGACAACAGTGTCGCATATCAATTCCAAGTTTAGTGTGCTCACATATCAGGTTTGTTTTTCCTTTTTGATTGTGATCCATTGTACTCATATCTGAACATTTGTTTTGTTTTGACAGCCCATCGTCTTCCTTCACACACAAGACGTGCTGTAGTTCACTGGCTTATACTCCTACTCCGGCTTCCGTTTTTGTATTGCCGTGAACCCATGGGACATGCGAGGAGCTGCAGCAACCATCAACCAGAGTCTGACGATGTCCTTGGAAGTCTTCGCAAAGGGGGAATCTACTAGGCCGCTACGACACTACTCTGTACATATCTAAGTACATACATCGAATTCGTTACGTAAATATCATCAATCTGGTTCAACAAGACTACACGGAAATTTAGCTTATCATTGAAATACATTATTTGAGCATCTTTTTTTGCGTGGTTTCAAAAGCGAATCGATTAAAACTCAAAATGAGACAAAACAAAATAAATAACTAAATCAAGTACAAAGGATCGTCTCCCTTTGAGATGATTTTTGTTCACTGGCTATTCACAAGGCTCATTCACACTTCTGCCTCCGGTGTGTCACTTTTCGCTTTTACTTACCAGGTCTACGGTCCTTCAGGAGCTTTATTCATTGGGACAAGTTGGCACGGATAATTGTTGTGACTTATTACACGTACAAGGAGCTACTACAGTGAAAGCCAAGTGAGCAGGTCGTCACTTAACCCGATACCCAATTCGAGGTCATACTGGGTCTTGCTCGAAGTACCCAATAGCCGGGAGCCCATCAAAATCGCTTGTTGAGTCGATGGTTGTGGTTACTATGGCGTCCAATTGGGGTTCCAAAGAGTAGATCTCTGGCCTCAAACCAAAACGATAGTTGGATTCTTCCATCGGATCTCAGAGAGTCAGAGCTAAAAAGCAAGACAAGAAAGTTTCGTCGGACTATGCCAAAATCGCGTCAGGAAACGACTAAGTAAAAAAACCCGGGTTGACATACCATTGAAAAATCTGGGTCCAAGGTAGGAGGCGCCGCTGAGGACGACGAGGTAGACGCTGGAGGAGTGATGACGGAGAGGGGATGGAGCTCGAGGCTGGACCAGGGACGGCTCTCCACGCAGTGAGAAGTAACGTTGGCATTGATTATCGGATCCACAGCAGCGCCCCAACCACTTGGCATCAACCCGTCCTTGTCATCTTGAAAGAATATAGAGTCTAAGGAGGTAGTCATTGAGAATAATGGAACAAACCTGGAACAAACGGACCCTCCTTGTTGCGTGTGCTTCCGGCATCATTAGCCAACCCCGCACTAGCACTACAAGCCCTGTGGGATGATCTGTCCGCCTTAGCACACTTCTGCTCGAGTTTGCGCTGCCTCTTCTTGGGGCAGGCGAGGTCCTTCCTAGGTTTATTCTCCTCCGGTGCCAGTTGATTCCAAGCAATGGCGGCCCGTTTGCTGAGCTGGGCGCCCGGATGATTCTCACCCCGGAGGTTGCTTTCCTTGCAAAACTTGGCGCGGAATAGAGTGAAACAGTTGAGCAATTGAATGGGCTCGTTGGGAGACGAAGATAAGGAAGGGGACAACGACAACGACGGGGGACCCATGAGATCGAAGGGGATTACGGATTCTTCGCATGATGAGGTCTGAGTTGGAGAACCTAGCCTACTTCAGCCCTTCACTACAAACAAAAAAGATAGAGAGACGTACCGAAAGTTAGATCGAGACATAGTATTGAGAGCATGGTAGATGATGATCGAACAGGGGGCATCTTTGGGAAAGGAGTTTGTAAGACTGAAGGTCGGTCGAGAGGGATCGTTGAGATTCCGAAGTTGGTTGTATAACCACCATTTTCCTACCGCTTTTTCAATGGCGTCGTTGAGAGATGGGAATTTCACCCCACTATAATAGCAGCGCCCTCTATATTATCACGTCATGTTCCCTCAAAAAGGGGTAAAGGACCGGGTAGGGTGCTTCAATAGTGCGACACGTAGTAGAAGACTAGTCTGAATCTCAATTTTGTTTCTCAAACCTGTTTCTCATCTCAGGCTCGGAGCTCCTGCAATGTTTATTCCGTTCCTCCCACATGGTTATCTCATTTGGAGGATAGACCATAGAGTAGTCAGCAGTCTCTGCAGGGATTCAGAACCGCTCAGGGTTTATCGTCTAATCCAAGTCCGATGCAAAGTTTGCAAAAGTTTGAAAGAGAGGTATCAAGCTCTACCATCCAGACCACTCGTAGGATGCAAAGCCCTGTGAATTCCTTCATCCACCATCGACCGTCGATCTTGATGCATCTTGTATACCTTCCCGAATCAAATACTTGCATCGAGAAAATTACCCGTTGAAGACGAAGCGGAGGAAGGACAACGAATCCGGAGAGGTGTTATCGGAGATGTTGGCTTAGACTCCTAGACTCCTCGTCAACATATCACTCAGACTGCCCTAATTGACTTGAAAGTCATCTCATACTTCACATTCGAAACGCTCGCCATACTCGGGGAAGTTCTGAGCGTCCCATCATTGCACGTTCTTTGGGATTTCAGAATCCCGGCAGACATGTCGAGTCTGTTCGCGCTACAGCATCGAGGCTATTGACTTCACTCATGATACAATGCATTCACAAGGTGAGGCTTCGATTTTGGTTCGACGGCTTATGCTGACAACGGTTGCCTCGAGAACTGGAAAGACAGGTAAGAACGGTATGAACGGCCTCCCAAATGTATCCGATGATGATGTGCGAGAGGTTTCTGACCGGCGGGATTAAGGAAGGCAACCCACGCACGGCCTGGTTGCGATACTTTGAGCGCCTTGCATATACTGATTGAGGGACGAAAACAAGCTGTTGCCTTCAATAGGCTGCTGGTGCTCATGGATGACAACACCGCTAGCACCGCTAAATTGCGAGTAGGGAAGGTTTTTTGGAAGCAAAAGAGCTATCCTTAAAAAGAAGGGAACCTTCGCGTATTGTGCGAAATTGGATAAGAAGGGATCGGAAAATTGTAGTGATCGAGTAGGGACATAGTTTAAGTCTGTGCGAAAATGAAAACGGCTTGTGAGAGCTACCTCCTGAAGGAATGAGGACTCGTTGGTTCAGGCAGGAAGGGTGAGGTGTTCACCTTGTGTGAAAACACTCGCATTCAGTATGACTTGGTTGGAGAAAACAACCTCCTTCTTGATTCCCACCTTTCTAATGTATCTCTATTGATGTGAATTCAACGATACTGTTTAAAGTGAGCTTCAAGTTGGAACCATTTAAATGAGGTGCTCCAGCAAAAATGCTTTATTATTTTAATATTTTATATTATATGCCTGGACTTTGAGAAACCCTGGGAAACCACTGATATTTATATTCTTACATTTGTTTGTTATTCTCCATGTATGCACTTAGGAGAAATAGCAATAGAAACTTGTGTTCGTTACTAATCTGAGCCAAATCCCAAAAACAAAAACATCACATCCACCCTGCACGTCTCGAAAGGTCCGATGAAATCACGCTTGGAACAGGGTGAATGTCAATCTCTCCGGCGGCACAGAGATAACTGAGACGCAAGTGGTGGAGTCAGTCTCAGCAGGCTCGACTGAGGATAAGTCTGACTCGGAAGACGTTTCCCAGTTGAGGTTCTAGGACCAGTCACAACGGTGAGGAGCCGCCACAGGAAGGGTGCGGAAAGGGGAATCACCTCTCCGTTTGCTAGTGCATGTTTGAAGCGCTGCAGCTGCAATTGAGCCTTGAGCATGCGACGATAAGTCAAATTATGGTAGTCGTGTGCACGTTGGAGGACAATCGACTCCCACTCCTATGAATCCCAGTCAGAATAGAGCGCGCATCATCAAATGCGAAACCTGCCATAAGCTCTTCCAGATCGAAGTCAAGGTCCTTGATTGTGTCTTCCAGAACTTTGACGGTTCCTCAAAGCTCATCCAGTTGTTCGGAGAGGCGCTGGTTGTCATGTTGGGATTTCCCCAGGCACAGCTGAGTATCGTATCGCGATGGTCTACAGAACTGACAGAATAACATATCAAATATCATATAGATGTGAATTGATAGGCATAGCTCACCGGGTATAGCAGAGCACGGATTACCGCTTTCAAGAAAGAGACCACAGTGAGGAGATGAAGGTGCAATAATGAGTGCTTGTGGGGAGTTGAGGATTGATCGATAACCTCTTTCGTGGTTTAGCTTTATAGTACGACAGTGGCATCTGAGAAGATCCATAGTAGAATATCTTTGAATTTCTGGTGGGCGTTGGGCACGAGTCACAAATGTGTGGCCGGTGTCCGTTTGCCGTTTGTTGTTTGCCATTTGTCGATTGTTGTTTGCCCTTGTTTGCCAATTGATGATAAATTGAGTGTCCCAATCCTTTCATTCTGTCTTTGTGGTTTCTTGCGTTTCTCATTTGTCAACGTTTAACTTCGTTTAACCGTCGATTGAATATCACCAATCGTGGTTTTGTATCATATAACAACGATGATCATCTTCATCCCTCGGACGGTTCAAACCCATCAACTAGTATTCAGGCAGACAAAGAGACACGAACAAATTTTATGCCTAAATCCAGATCTTGCTGGTGGCTCGGGTGGACACCGTACCAAGGACAATACCTTACGCGCTTGCTGAGCAGAAAATTATCTTCCCTCAACATCAATATCGACCTCTACACTCTTTCACACACATACAGCTCTTTGGGCACGTTCAATCGAACAGTGCGTCTCTCTGTTCGCAAGCACTCCAATTACTGAAACTCCTATTGCCTAGCTGTCAATCGATCAACGCAAGTCTTTCCTGCGCCGTTGTACTCTTCCTCACGTCCTCAACGCATGCACATTAACACTCCGAGTCCTAATCCCAAGTGCCAACAACATTTCGATCAGGGTTAGTTCCACATCCTCTTTATCGACTTAAATCTAAACGCTCACATCGTGTATGCAAAACAAGCAGCAGAGGGAAAGTTGGGAGACCCATGCCAACCGGAAGTACGGTGTTGGCCAAGGATCATCACAGTACATGGCTTCTATGAGGGATGAAGATATGATCTATACAGCCCACGTCGCGCAAGCTAGAGGGATGGAATGCGACCTGGATACCAATCTACAGCAGGACGAAAGGATGCTGTGCGACGAGTGGAACAATGAGGAAGACGACCTGATGGACGCCGAGGAATCCCACCATGAAGTAGATCCTGCGGAAGGTGCGTTTCCTTTATATCCTATACCTCCGGATCCGCGTTTGGAGCTGAATGAATCCTGTGCATTTTAGGGCCCAGCGAGGACACATTCAACTATTGCACAATCCTGGCCGCTGTTGAGGGCATCTCTCTCTCTTTACGGCGAGACAGGCACAAAAGAGGATTTGTTGATAGAGGATGCGACAAGCTGGACCGCCTTGCAGGGCGAATTCGGAATACCGTTCGCAATAGGTAATTAGAAATTGTAGGCAGGGGTTTTCCATTAGTTCTACGGCAATTATAGCTCATCGTTACGACCAGTCAAGGTCGAATGCGGGCAATACCTTCAGACTCTCATGAGTGGGGCTTTCTGATCTGACAACAGACAGCGACCCATTCACTGAAAGCGGCAGGCGCAGGCTAGTCTAAGTATGTATCCTGAACCGGCCGTTACCGAGGGCACACCCGAGCACTATCGCGCTATTCTAGATCCAGTATCCCTCTGTGACTATCTACAGCTGAAACGACATCATCCTACACCTGTTCAAGAGGTATCTGAAGGATACCTTTCCCACTGCTTGCAGGGCTCATCGAAGCAGCCACTGTCCACATCTCATCTACAGCTGCTTTGAGAGTGTTAGCGATTAAGATGATTGGAGATGGATTTTCATTTCTCTCCTTCCACCCTTTGTTGATACTGTCATGAAGTGCCGCTTTTCCCCCTATCTTTTCCTTTCTTAGCGCCCATTCCCCTTTCAGCGCCTGATTGTCACGTTGACGCCCATTTGCTACTTTGACGCCTACCAGATACCCGGTTCCCCTCTCCCCATCATTCCCATCATTTCCTCTCCCATCCTTGTTCTTTTACATCGTCTTCACAACCTATCCCATCCATTGTTTCCTTTGTTCTCTTTGTTCTTTTATATACAACAGTTACTCGTTCCGGACTCGTTCTTATTCCATACCTGGACTACTATTGTTCTTTCCTTGTTCCCTATTATCTTTCTTTATTCTCGCGCGACTCACAATTCAGTATATAAGCTAGGCAGTTTACACCTGGTCCCTCATCTTGACCTCTTGTCATTGGGACCAGGTGAGTAGTTAACTTCGTTTCTCTTTACCTTCAATATATCTAACTTGTCATTGGGACCAGTTATCTACCTGCTCTTGCCCTCTGCTCGCTACCTCTGTCGCCTCTGTCATCGTCTCTGCTAGTCGACTTCCACCGCCGTTGTTTCCATAGTCCTAGCGTCTAGCGCTTTAGGACAGATACTAGTAAGCACCCTGATTTGAAAGGAGTCGGGACATGCGTCCTAAAAGGCAATGGCCCGCTCTGCCTCACCCCAAATGGGCTGGAGGGTTCTTCTTCATATCATTGGGAAAGATGGGTACAAACACTTAGTACCTGAGCAAGAAATTTGGCCCCCTTCAGGCTGAGCACCAAAATGCGAGTCCTGTACCTTTATATACCGTGTGGGCGTCGCGCCCGTCTACCCAAATCAGGGTAAATTGTGTTTGGTATGAATAAATGCGCGGAATGAGAAAAAAGAAAAACGCGGCTACGATCATTTCCATTGCTGGATAGATCTGAGGCCTCTAACTCGAGCCGAACTTTCTAACCAAATCTCACCACTCTTCGGACGTCCAGAATACCCTCTGTCGCTTCTAATAACGAACGCCATCTTTGACGACACGGATAAATGGCCTTTTCAACGCACGTGGTTCTACCTTATACATGGATTAGTATCAATACGGTGACTTTTGTTGCAATCTGCATACTGTACATAAACACTATTGTTGAGAAGTTTTGTCCCATCTGAAGGGTTTCTCACGAGGGCGAGAAGGAGGGGTAATCCCCTCTACTTCGCCTATCTTTGCCACGATCTGGCAAACTGTGAAACAGTAGGTTGGTTTTGTGAAATCCCAGAATTCCGTTCGACATCCAGGGCAAACGAGCGGAAGATGCCACGCCTGGCTGGCTTTGTAGCGTATGAGGCAATCTCCACAGAAGCAGTGGCCATAAACGTTACTTGTTGCAGGTTAGCCGCAACCTACGGGTTGCACAAGGTCAACGCACATGACATAGGGATCCCACAGCAATTCATGGCAAATACCACATTGCACACTTTCTTTGATGGCCTCTATGGCAACCTCAAGGTGAGGATGAGTAATCTATGAGGTACGCGAGGACATCAGTCGACAGTATTCAACGTTCGACTCTGACAGTCTGTCTAACCTTAGATTTGGTTGCCCTGGAGCCTTTTTTCTCCCTTTGCTCGTCCGAATCAGCGCCCACATTTGTCATAGACACATCTTGATCAAAGTTATGCGGAAAAGAGCCCGACGACACGTCTGAGGTCAAGACGGCGGGCTCACGACTGGCGATAGGTGCGCTGCATTCCACTTTGCATTCAACGATCCAGAATCAAAATCAGAAATAACTCGCCATGTATGGATTCGCACATGCCTGACCCAACTTCGGACCTTGGCTCCCGGAAAGGGAAAGGGGTCGGCCGACATTGATAACCAAGGACCGGAGTTGCTGAGCAGGGACGCTCTTGCCGGAGCAGGTTCGCAAGGCAAGATCGGGTGTTATGCCTTTGAGCAGGTTCTGGGGTGAGGAAGCTCTTGGGCATGTTGGTGGGTAAGTTTGGTACGGTATATCCCCAAAGCGATATATATCCCTTCCACTCCGTTTTTCTGTTCCCCCGATCCTCCGCCATCCATCGTTTGTGGACTCAAAGCATACAAAGAAGCAGCCATTTGGTGTTTGTTCTTCTATTGATTTCGGCCTTGCAACGTTATGCCTTCGTTCCTGGTACCGCTTCTCATTTCTGGTATTGTTTCTGGCGTTTCTCGTTTTTGTTCTGTTTCATCTGAATTCCTTCCCTTTTGTCCAGATAGTCAACATATGCGACTTATTGAAAATATAGAAGTGAACCCTGCGAACACCCCTTGGACCAGTTTCAGGGTGTCACGATTCCTCCTGAATTTCCCCAACAAGTGCCCAAGTCCACATTTGAGCGCTAGACCATCATCTCGACTCATCCCAATTCCCCAAATGTCTGACTCAACTCCATGACTTGAACGGACCGACTCATACTCATCCATCACGACTCAGCGGGCCTGTTACCGTCTACGACTCACTATCTGTGACTCAGCGGCCCGACTCACCATCCCAGAACCATCCATCCCTGACTCCTCTCCGCCAACTCGTACGGACACTTGATGACTCATTCCAACCTGTAGACTAGTATAAAAGACTTACCTTGTACAGTACGTTTCCTTAGCTTAACCACTTGGTCAATCCATAGTGAACACAGCAGAACAGACTTGATTGAGTGACTTGAGGGGCAACTGCAGTCACCTTCCTGACACAGGGGTTGATGCCGTTTGGAATCCCAACTGTTCTGTAGCCAACAGGCACACGTGACTGCGTTCAATTCGACAGCAGGAAGGAGCGTGAGATGTGTAGCAAAATGACTGTGGATCCAACCAAGCCACAAACGAAAATGTGTGTTAGCCGTGCCAAGCATTCACTGGGGACCCTGAAAGATGTTTAGTTTCTCAAGATGCTTTCATTCAACAATATCAATTCCACAAATACTTCAAAAGCCCTTTGCACGATGAATAAATGAAGCCCTTTCTCTTCTCCTTGACTCTCTGGGCATTTATATGTGTGTATATAATAACCCGATTTTCGATGAGACTGACTATGCCTTTTGCCACTATGCCCAAGCATCTCGTCTGCGCCGTGGCATCCTCAGATGCGGAACAAGATTTTTCCCCGGCCCCCTTTGCTTGCAGGCCTGCTCCCATTGTTATCCGTACATACGCTAGAGCTTGTCGCTGAAAAAGGCAACCTCCACCACCGTCACACTGGCTTTCTGTTCGCAAGCGCGTCAAATCCTCCGTAACCCATACAAACCACAAAGCATGCATGCTTGTTCGCTATGACCAGGATGATATGACAAGGGTAAGCGTGGCATGCCCGACTCAACTGTTCCAGTGTCAAGAACTAGCCTAAGGTCTAGGGCCTCTCAGGCCACCTCATCTGGGTCAAGGAGTCGAGGGTAGAAGGTCTAGCATTGCACAGAACATCTGGCACTGTATACTGGGTGTAGAGACGAAGTGGACAAGCTGGGGAACTATCTACAGGTGTCCATGAGTATATATGACAATGGTACAGCATTCTGAGTCATGGATACCTATCCTAGTATAGTAAGATGAAAAAACAATGAAGAACAATGTGGAACATCAAAGGGGAGAGGTAGAATCTGATGAACAATCAAGGGATGTCAAGTACAGCAATATCATGATAGGAATCATATGGAATGATGAACCCAAGGTATGGAATGGTCTGGAATGGTCTGGAGCATCAAGGAAGCCATAATGCGATACTGGGGACATGGAATGAAGTGGAATCAAAGGGAAGTCAAGGAAAACAATCCGGGGACCAAGGAAACAAGAGGAACAGTGGGGCAATTCGTGACATCCAGCGCCTTATAATATCGACAACAGAGCTCCGGGACGACAGGGATTGCACTCTCGCCCACTGTTCGTGAGAATACGTCGAACACAATATCGGCGGAGGTTTTGGTTCGAGTACAACATGATGTGAGACTCTTCATTCCTAGTTACTGCTTGCACTCAACTCTCAATAATAGCTCAAATTCACTATTGAATCAGATCTCAAATGTTCAATCTGCCTCGAACTACCGGAGCAGCGTCATATGATGTAAGTACAATGAGGGAGTTTAGATCCGGATTCATGAACATGCTGATGTGTGTGCATCGCTACTTTACTAGCTGTGGTTGCGGGCACCTTTTCTGCGCAAACTGCCTTTTGGCACACAAACGTTCAACCAGAGTCCGTCCACACAAATGCCCATTCTGCCGCCAGATGATTCCAGATGCAGAAATACCCATTCATTGCCCCATTGCGTCGCAGCTTATTCAAGTTTTACGGGAGCATGCAGGCATTGAATTCCGGTCTCAGGAGAAAATCAGGAGCTTGGATGTTTGAGCCGGTGCGTCTGATAGGTGTCTGGCTGTATGCGTAAAAGTTCAGTAAACTGGCTGTTTCACAGGCCAAAAAAGATAATACAAGCTATGACTATCGATACAAGAAAGCTACACGTATTATACAAGGCCATCACAGGGAAAGAAATCTAAGAGAGTGGGCGAACTGGGACCATACGCCGGTTATGGGCCAGCATCGCTTGACGAGCCTCCTTCATGTACTGGTCTGACGCTGTTCTGCATTTACGAGACTCAAAAAGGTCCAGCTCAAGACGTTCGGAGGTCAAGCGTTCTTCGGCAGTTGGACTGCTCCTCTTGATGACACCCACGATAATCCAGTGATTCTCCTCCGACTTTGAGCCCAGGTAAAAGTTGGAGACACGTCGAACGAGCTTGCCGGTGTGCTGTGAATCACCACCAATGACCACCATCAAGTTCTTCTCGGTACTGGGTTTGATAAGATCTCGAGCATGTTGGACGGTGGTGATGTCGTGGATGGATCGATTTGTGCCATCTACCTTTCTTTGAGCTGTTGCGCCGTTGCCGCGGGCTACAATGTCGAGGTAAACGTCTTGGCCCTCGATACACGCTTGCACCCTGAGACCTGCAAGCTTGGGGTGAAGAATCTAATGTGGGGGAGTCGTAGCTGGTGCCTGTGTCGCTTCCTCTTCCTCTGCTTCTCGAAAAGCCTGCAGACAGAATTCTTCCAGCCTATCTGCCGCAGCCTGCTCAGAGGGGTTGAGGGGATTGTTGCCTGTAGCAGAGTTCGGGGGATTGGTTGCTTGCGTCAAGGGAGGGGATGTAGTTGTGGTGCCAGCGGGAAGAGGAGAAGACGCATTGGGATCCCAAGCACTTTCCGCGGTTGTACTGAAGCGCATGTCTTCCATCTCGTGTCCTGGCCACTGGGGAGTAGCGGGCGCACTGATAGGGTAAGGAGAAATCGAGTTGGGATTCCAATGAGTTCCCAGTGTCGTATCAGTGCGCATGGCTTCCGTCTCTTCTCTTGACCACTGAGGAATGCCAGGTCCCTCTGAGCGATCCAACTCCTCCACTGTAATCGGAAGCTCCTGGAGGTCTGGTCAAAAGTCATAGAAAGAGCCGGATCAGACAGGGTAGGCTTGGTTCAGCAATTTTCTGCTTTTTGTATCCCGGAGGTGCAAGTAGTTGACGTTCGCCAGTCCTGTGTTCACGGCCACGTGAGTCTCGAGTTCGATTCTCAGCTGGATTCCCTTGCGATATGCTAGAGTTTTCTCCAAGACATGGCGGTCTTTTTGCAAGCTATGCGTTTCAAAGGTGACGTTTACACCGCGCACCATTCCAATCTGGCCTTTGAGCTGACCCTTGGTGACGCGCACTCGAGTGCCTAACCACGGTTCACAGCCAGTCAACAATGAACGAGAGATGCCGTAGACGCGGTTCTGCGTCTCACTCAAAGGTTGAGCATCCCGCAGTTGTTGCGCCCTACTGGTAACAAAGTTAGAATGATATTTGTAAGAAGCTAATGCAAAAGACTTACAGAGTTGTCAACATGTGGTCATGGTCAGCGAGAACAAGCTTCTTGAGTGCATCAACCCACAAGCCAACCATCAATCTTCTCCCAAATCTTCCCTCCACTCTCTCCGCCATCTTGACATGGCCGATGCACCCGCTCTGAGGCCCTCTGGTCACCCGTACCTCAGTCCCAATCCAGGGAACCAGAACAAGCTCCCTCGTACCAGACATGTCGAGATGAGCATCTCTCTCCGCAGGAGACGGTTGAGTAGTACGGCTCAGGTGAATGTTGCTTACACCAAATGTGTCCACATCATGTTGCAACAGATCGCGGGCCAACTGAGAAGGTAGCGAGTCTCCCAGGGAATGAGGTGTTGGCGGTGCTAACTGGGGTCGTGTTGGTGTTTGTCCTGGAGCTGATCAAACGCGATTTCAAGCTGGAATGTTGTTTCTATCCTATCTGAATTGAATAAACATATATGGTTTACAAGCGAGAGACAGGAAATAGGAGGAAGAGGGCACGATAAGCTGGGGAGCTGCGAGGATGGACGGAGAAGGCGAGAAATGAACTTCGCTCAATTTGGTAGGTTGGACATAAGGGGAAACGGATAGGCGGACCGCAGCCTCCGCCCGATCGTAAGAACTTTCTGCGACCGGAAACTTCCGTTTTAATTTACAGGCCTAGATTGTGATGGACGCGGTGCTTTGCCGGGACGAGCGTCTACCATCCTGACTATCTCCGAGGCCCGCGACAAAGTTTGCAGCAAAACATCAGCACCACCACCAGCAACCTCGTCTCTGCCATTCACTTACCCCCTTCATTCACCTTCAACGGGTTGAGCTCTCTGTACCTCAGTACATCGACGGTCAACGGACTCCATCCAAGCTCTAGCTTGCCGCTTCGGAAAGACGACCATGGAAAACACTAGTCTCGTGTAACCAGACTGACGATATCAACCTGATGACTTCGATGTAGGTTGATATGTAGTCTGGGATTAAAGTGGGGGGTCCTATAGGGCCAGCCTTAATTACCTAATCCTGTGCACGCGGATAAGTTGGACCGCCAGTAATTTTTTGCCGTTTACCTCCCGTGCTCGTCGTCTGCGACGAGTCGTCCTTTTCTCATGTCCTCATAACCCTTCATAACCGTGTTCTCGCTCTTTAGTTAACATGGCAAGACCCCGTTGGACTCGACACCATCACTAAAGTCACGGCTCGTTGTATACCTGAATGGCCGAACGGCCTATACAACTATCAGCTCGCCCCAATCTCAAAGATTCTCGACCGCAAATCTGTGTTTTTCATCGGCGGAACAGGATGTGGAAAGGCAGCGCTGTTCATGGTTCCATTGGTGGTTCACCGAGAGCTCACTGTACGACCACAAGCCCAGTTATATCCCAATCTCCCGGTTCAAGAACATGCAGTAGTAGTCGTGATTATACCAACAAAAGGATTAGCGTCCAGCATCGTGCGTTCTCATCTTGTCTTTCTGTTGGCCTTATAACTCAGTTTTGGTTGTTTCTCAGATTTCGGAGGCAGAGTCATTAGGACTAAATGGCCTATCCTATTGTCACGATGTAATCTCCGAATATCGAATGAAGAGAATTGATCTTACGCACCATATCTGTGAATGCAAGACCTGGGACCTGATATGCGTTGATCCATTGGATTAGAATCGGCAGTTGTGAGCCATTTTCTTCGCAATCTTCGTTGCTTTGGTGATTTAGACGCGTCCTCGGACATGATAGCGCGTTATGAAAGTTGAAAATGGATAGAATTAGACGAATATGGGCGTAATTACACGGGATGGACTATGAGCAACGACGTGATCGAGTGCGAGAGAGGGAAAGGGCCGTGGGAGCATTCCTTAATTACATAATCATTTCCTGGCCCTATAGGACCCCCGACATTGCCATAAGACTAGGAAAACGCCCAAAGCGGCTCAGGTGTACATAACAACCATCATGCGCAGGTCCTATACATCAACTATGGGGGAGACCAGAACGTTGGGGGGTGCCAGAACGATGGGGAAGAAGTGGTTTATCTAGGTTGAGAATTCCCGAGAATATTCACGAAGGCGGCCTCTATTAGGCCCTCTAATCGTGAGTTACTCGTGAATCCCTCAATGGCAGACGATGTTCACCGGCCTGATGCACTCATCGCACAAAAACCCCTGGGAGGCAATCTCAGAAGTCGCAGCAGCTTCTCATACCGACAAACAACAAATCCAACGGGGGGATTGTCTTCCGGGAACCCAAAAGAAAGATCTCGACGAAATCCGCACAGGCCACCCCCCGCCATGACACATCATGACTTAAGACCACCATGTTGGCAAGCTCCTGACCTTCTCATTCCACAGCAAGAAGTGTTATCGCGAAACGTGCCTCGTAACACACAGCCAAAGGCGTAGCCGTCGCTTGCTGGAGACATTGCGAATCTTCCGTTTTCGAGAAGTTGAGTAGAAATCTGCAGATCTACGCAATACGCATGCCTTTCCAAGATGTTCCGAAATACGGGATGTATCGTGCGCTGTGATGCAATGGGGAAGGAAGCCCTCGAGCCTCGACCAGAAACACCATATGAGATAGAGCAGTTGATGGAGGACTGCTGGCGTGCGGAGCCAGGTGATCGTCCAAGGGCAGTGAGGACAGTGGAAAGGATAGGTTGTATGGAGGCAGATCGCCCGGGTTCGTGTGTGCGTGAAGGGATTTTGGTGGACTCATAGCAAACGTCATTCAACCAGATGTCATATACAAAGAGGGGCGAGCATCTTTCAAATACATTTTTTCAAGAACCCCGATGTATGCGCCTCTACGACGGTATGGTACGTTCCAACTCCTTCACCAATTCCTAGAGCGTATGTAGTCAGTGTCTATGACCCGGAAGCATGGTAGTTGCTTCACCTGTTCTGTTAGGTAGGGTGCTTCCTCGACAATTGGGCTCGTTATGCGCATTGAGGGGACCTTTCATCGTATACTTGGGGAAATGCGACCGTATAATTGAGAGCTCGGGCAGGGGTTGTCGTGGTGATCCACATTACAGAGTCCAATCAATCCATCCCTAGGCGTGCGCTCTGGCCCCTTAACTCTTCTCTTTCGTGCAGTAGGAAAATTTGGCAGCATAGTATGGTTCAGGTAGGATGCTGATTCCGGTGAGGCGGAACCACTTCTGGGTGAAGACACTGTACACTCTTTCAGGGGGAGACACATCTAAAAGCTTCTCGGCCATCGCCTGTATTCGGGGCTGCAGATGGCCCACAGAAAGTTGGCAGAGGGCGACGATGAAAATTGGGTAGGTGCCGAGCGGATTGTTATTCGATCCCTCGCATCTTCTGCTCCGACCGAACAACCTCCAACCCGCTCCGAGTGATCCTCCCATCCACACCCTGCAACATCCCACGCAACCGAGTAATCTGACCCAGACACGTCGTACTCTCCGAATGCAACAGCTGTAAATTCGACAGCGCCGTGAAGAAGCTAGACGACCGAAGGGAGATTTCATGTGATAGTTGGATCTTCAGCGTATCCAAATAACGCGAGAGCTTCTCTTGCAACAGGAGTGGATGCGAGAGCGACGTTGGGTCTTCGGATTCTGACACAGATGCAAACGTTTTTGGGTCTGATAGATCGAAGGAAGCGTCGAAGAAGATGGGAGGGATCGTTTCTAGTGGGGGGAGGTTTCCCAGTGGTGGTAATGGCGTCGCTTGGTCAGAGTCATCCGTAGTAGGCCCGCGGAATTTCTCCCACTCATCCCCAGCAGCTCTCAAATACCCATCAAAATCCTTCCTCCTCGCCCTCGGAAGCTCCGCCGGCCCAACCGCAGCCTCGCCCAACGAGCTGTGCGCTTTGGGAGGCGCCTATTTCTTGTGTGGGTTATTCAACACCGTCGAGATGGCGTGGAATCCGTCTCTGGAGCTGCTCCATTCTTTCTTGATCACTCCTCCCCCTTCTTCTCCGTCGCCAAAGTCCAAGCCGAGAGCACTCGCATTGAGATGTAGATTGAGAAGTGGATTGTTCCCCGCCGTCACATACGCTCCTTCGTTGTTCGTTGTACCGGAGACGCTTTCGGCGTAACGAAATCGGTAGTTGTTGGGGTTGTTGGGGTTTGTGATAGCGATGGGGGTGGTGGCGTCTAGAGTTGCTGTACCGGTGGGTGAGGGAGGTCGGGAGGAGGTCGGTGTTGATGACATGACATTCGAGAGGTAAGAGATGGGCGGCTAAACTGTGATGGGGTGACGCGGTGGGATTACGGGATGACGTGGGCGCTTGTAGGTGTATGTCTGCTCGTGAGTTTCGACCATTTCTTTATCTTTCCCCTTTCATGTTTATACTCTGAGACACGTTTTGGAAAAACCGCTCGACTGGTTGTCCAACCATGATATTCAGGCGAACCAGACGCGACCTGAGCTCACCAGCTCCGACAACCAGCTCTCGTTCAGCCCTCGAGCAATTTTTCGACATGCCTCAAACTGTGCAGAAGGCCCCGCCCGTCTCAACCCCTCTACACATGTGATCTCTTCGGATGAACTCCACTCTCGCAAAGATGCTCGTTGGTATGTTTGTGTTGCTACGACTCAAAAAAAGAACATTCCGTTGACGTTGATTACCCAGAAACCTCTCTCCATCAGGGAAAAGTGAACCCTCGACGTATAGGTAAGTACTCTCCGTAGCACAGTTCCGGGGGTTTATACCTACCCCCTTATGTGGAGGCAAGTATACGGCGTACACCCGCGCCAACTCGGTGTATTGCTCCGTACAGCTCCATACACCTTGCGCCTCATATATGTACATCTCTGTACTCCAATATAGTTTTTACTGTCCGGAACACTGCACTACATATTGACCCGTACCTCAATATCCTTATCGCCACCCACCGACGTACATATCCCTATCGCTATCTACGGTGACATTGACATGATACCCAAAGCCCTGGATGCTCACGATTGCCCTGCATTGGGCGATTTCAGGCTCTCGGTGCTCGTAGCATGTAGGATGAAAAGGAATGAATATTAGGTGGATGATTGTGCGGTACATGGAAAGGTACTATCAATGGCCCTCTCTCCCCGGCTTCTTCTTTCCGCCCCTCCTGCCTTCTGGGGATCCGTCGGTGCTTTTGACAGGTTGTGACTCACTGCGTGTGCCCCCCGCTTGACTGGCTGGAGTCATATCGCGGTCAGCCGATGTGTTGTGTCGAAGTTTGTGCTTACTATCAGGGAGGTCGGCGAATCCTTCCGAAGCAGAACTGGCCCCAGAATCGCTTGTGCTACCATCGGAATCCGAGCTTGAGTTTTGAAGTTCCTGTATGGCGTTCTCGCGGTCCCCTTTTGACATTCGGACATCAACATCGCCCTCTTCCTGAACTTGGGCGTAGGCCCTGTGATACAAGCATTATCAGAACAGTCTCACGGAAAGAAATACAACTCACATTCCGCAGTCTGTCCATTTATTAACAATTCTTCTTGTTCGCAACTCATCCAGGCTCCTCCACTCGCTAATACGAGCAAGGTGTTTCCTGTATAGAGGCTCAAGACGGTCCTCTTGCAGTTCTTGGCGAACATAAGCACCAGTCGACCACTGGTTGAGGCAATGTTCAATCTGTCGCACGAGTGTCAGGGTCAATCTCCACTGCTGGGCTGCAGCGGACACATACCAGTGAAAATATGAATGCCAAGGCCGCAGTTGAGAGTGGCGAGAACGCTAATCTGTAGGCTTCGGCAGTACCTTTGATGGATCAGCAGTGTGACGGAGAGACAGGCGAACACAACTCTCACCATACGCCGTCTTGTTGTAGAATAGAGTCTTGCAAATTGCCTCGGTGATGATGGGGTGTTTCATATACCCAGTCCTGCGCTTCGAGTCCTTGCAATATACCAATTAGCGACACGAAAATTGCTAATAAAATTCAGAGCTTACCTGGTAGTACCATCCAAAGTCGGTGCTGAGGAGTGTGTATTTCCGCTTGTTCTTCGAGACGTTCTGGTCTTTGTCAACCGCGGTCTTGAAGCGAAACATTGGGGCGATGAGTGGATCGATGCGGTCCCGCGCAGCGCTACGGATACGAGTTGCCCGCCTTCCCATCTGTATGTGTAGAATATGGGCATCAGTACCGTTCAGATCAATGAGTGACACCGACTTACCAATCGCATGACTTCTTCAGTTAAGGTGAATGGGGCTTCGCCTGCAGGTATTAGATTGTCGTTCTGAATGGCCCACAAATTAGAACATGTAACGACATGAACATCGGGGTTTGGAAACATCTCAAACCCCATAATGGCGGCCTCGTAGTCATGGAGGCACCGCTTAACGATATGTTTGGAAAGTCCACAATAGTCGCCGAGCTTGTTCCCCTCGGTACCTGGTCGGAGCAGTGGATACCGCGGTGCATCCTCCTCGTTCCCTTCCTCGCCGTCGGCATGACCATCATGACTGGAACTTGGGTGATGCTGATCAGCTTGTGGAGTGCTCGTGGAGGCAGTTGGTCCAGCCTGTGAAGTGTGGTGGTTTGGTTGGGTTGGGGAAGGAGTTGGCAAGCACGGAGCTGTTGACATGGAGGCGACGGGGGCTGGATTGGCTCTTTTCCGAGGCGTAGGCCGGGTCGGAGAGTTTGTGATAGTGCCCAAAGGATGTATCTGTGATATGTTAGAAGAGCTGGGGCAAACTGTTGAGTGAAAAAGCAAGGCTACTTACTGATGAAGGAAAGAGGTTCCCGGTTTCGAAAGTTCCTTCGCCGTTATCATCGCTATTGCTGTTGCTGATCTCGTCATCTTCATCTTCGCTTTGAGGTGCACTATGGCCCTTCTCCTCGTAATAGGTTTGCTCAAATTGTTCCTGCCGCTCTGAACACACAAAAGACATATCTGAGTTAGCCTCAAGCGCGAGATGAAACTAATACTTACTTTTTTGTTTCTTGATAATATCATCCTGCTGCTGTTTATCCTTGGTCAACGAGGCGACCATCCGTTCCAGCTGCTTCATGCGCGCGTGGCTGGAGCTCTGATCTGGCAAGATGATTTAGTGAACAAAAAAGTCGGACTTCACGTTGTAGGATACGTACCAATCGCAGCTTGTTTCGCAGTAGGTTTTCTTGACCTGGATCCGCTCCTTACGGGGCTTCGATCCGCAGGGTCTCTTTCTCGTGGGCGTTTGTTAGGAGGAACATTCTGCGAATTGGTGGATGGCCCACGTTTAGACATTTGGGGGGGAGGTTGTGGGCGTCAAGATGAGAGGGTAGGCGCTTACATACAAGGGTGCTCGTGGAGAATGGAGTAAGCTGGTGGCGCTTGCGTCGGTAAGTGACGTAAATGAGTCATGGTTGAGTCGGGGCCCGACAGAGAGCACATGCGAGGCTGAGGAGCACCAGATATCGTCAAATCGTGAAATTTTCGAGCTCTCACAAACTCACCCATGGTTCACCCTCGTCCGTATCAATGTGACATTTGCAAGGTGTACAGAGGTCGTAAAATGACCGATGTGCGAACTCATCTTGCTCTGACATCCTGTGGGGAAAGGGTCAGAGCGCGCAACACTTCCAATGGTCAGAGTACCCACCCTTTCCAAACTGGCAATACACCTCGAATGCCACTTGATCAACGACCCGAAACTCTCTGGGATGCCCCGAATATGATGAGCCAAGATTGGGATCCTCCCCCAAGTCCTAAGCGCCGCCATGTTGAGATCGAGGAAGTTGACGATGATGGAGGTGACAAATCATGGGAACTTCGTCCAGATGAATTTGTCTCTGTCGATTTTGAAGGAGCTGGAGCAGCAGTGCAAGGTGCGGGTCATCTGGAGACCGAGTTTGAGAGACAGAGGCGAGAGAGGACAGCACGAGGGGAGGAAATGTGGTCGCCCTTTGCATCCAGGGAGGAGTGGGAGTTGGCACGCTGGTTGATGTTATCGGGCACGAGCCAGGGGAAAATTGATGAATTTTGCGACCTGTCAATTGTACGTTAACATCTGTATTGAAAAGATGAGCTGGGGAACTAAATATGAGCCTCAACAGATCAAAGATCGCGTTAAGCCGAGCTTCAAAGATAAACGTACCTTTCTGAAGAAGATTGATGAGCTACCGAAAGTTCGAGGAGGTTGGCATTGTGAGGAGCTTGAGGTAGTCGGAAATATCATGGAAGTGGACAACGACGGAGCTGAGAGGCCGAAAACAGAGGTGGTTGAGCTGTGGATGAGAGACCCTGTCGAGTGTATCCGAGAACTACTGCAAGATTCCCGCTTCAAAGATCACATGCACTATGCACCCGAAAAAGTCTACACAAATCTGTCTATGAAAATGCGTGCTATAGATGAGATGTGGACTGCAGACTGGTGGTGGAGTACACAGGTAAGTGTTGATTTACACACAAAATACATGAGTTACTCACCGCGATGGACAGAAACTCTTGCCCAAAGGAGCGACAATCACTCCCGTCATATTGGCCTCCGACAAGACCCAACTGTCCACCTTCAGTGGGGACAAATCAGCGTGGCCCGTCTACATGACCATCGGGAATTTGAGAGCGGCGGTTCGAAGGAAGCCGTCAGAACATGCAAGCATTCTGGTCGGATACATACCTGTCTCGAAACTGGAGTGTTTTTCTCCCGACGTACGCTCGGCAGAAGGTTATCGACTATTTCACGATTGCATGCGCAAGCTTCTCAAGCCGTTGGCTGAAGCTGGCCAGCCAACCGGTGGTGGCAACAAGATGCTGTGTTCAGACGGGCGGGTCCGGGTGGTATACCCTTTGCTCGCTGCCTACGTTGCCGATTTTCCCGAGCAGTGCCTTGTTGCAGGCTGTCAGGAACGCCGGTGTCCTAAGTGCTTGTCAACGAGAGAGATGTTGGGAGACCCAGTTCATTCCGTTCTTCGGGATCCAGAAAAGACGGTCAAAGCGTTGAGAGACGCTGCAAATGGGAATAAGGAGAGGGCTCAGAAGTGGGGACTTCGGGAAATCACACCGTTTTGGATGGACTTGCCCCTTTGCAACATTTTCTATTGCTTCACACCCGACATCCTCCACCAGCTTCACAAAGGCGTCTTCAAAGATCATGTGGCGAAGTGGTCTGTTGAGAGTCTACCACACTCCAGTAACACAGCATCTAAAGCAGAAGTCGACGCACGGTTCAAGTCAATGCCTCGTCATTCGGAGTTACGACACTTCAAAAAAGGGATATCGTTGGTGGTGCAGTGGACCGGGAACGAGTACAAGCATATGGAAAAGGTCTTCTTGGGGGTATTGTCTGGAACAGCTCCTCGGGAAGTTGTTATTTGTGTTCGAGCGGTGCTGGATTTCATCCACTATGCCCAGCTTGAGATTCATACGGATGGATCCTTGGAGAAAATGAACACAGCGCTACGTACCTTTCATGATCACAAAGAAGCAGCATTCACAACGCGCGAGCACTTCAACATCCCCAAAATCCATTCTATGCAGCATTATGTCCCAACAATCCGGTCCCATGGTGTTGCGACTGGATACAATACCGAGTGGTCAGAACGACTACACATCGATTTTACCAAGCTAGCCTACCGTGCATCCAACCGGAAGGAATTCATAAAGCAGATGGCTAAATGGCTTGACCGGCGCGAGTCGATCCAGTACTTCTCGAGATTCCTGTGCTGGTCCTTGGATGAAGGAGTAGCCGGTCCTGAAGAGAGTGAGGATGATAGGAATGTTGAGAAGGAAGGCGGCGATGATGAAAACAGTGACAGCGAATCGGAAGAGGACGACGATGTCAATGGCGAAGAAGCAGGCACATCAGACAACAACAAGCCACGCGGTGATCAGCATGCCTCGTGTTCCTTCGCCAAAAGGCCACCACTTTCCCTTGATATCTCTACCCTCGAATCGTCTTATGGATGCGAGCGATTTGTATACGCCCTCGAAAAGTTTCTGGTTGAAAGAAATATGAGAAGGGAGGACTACTGGGACACAAAACCCGGTCACTATGAAGTCTACAAACAATTCAAGCTATCACTTCCCCCCGTCCCCGAGGTTTCCTACGAATGGTCCAATGATACGGTTCATGCCACCCCCTCCTACAAGCGCAATGGAAAAAACATACCTTCTCGATTCGACACTGTTCTCGCGAGGGAAAAGATCGGAGATGATTGTATGGTTGGGCTTAAAGGTACGTTGAGGACCGGCATTGTTCACTACGGCTTGGTGACCGTTAAACATTGAACACCTCTTCAATCTCTGCACAGGTCTCCGTGTAGGGCAAATCCGTGCAATCTTCAACCTTCCAGACACACTCGGCTCATTTCCGCACCCACTGGCCTACATTGATTGGTTTACACCTCTAGGCAGAATAGACCCGGACACGCTTATGTTTCGCATTGAAAGATCCTCCAGAAGTCGTACCCAGCATTCATCAATTATCCCGATTACCTTTATTCAGCGTACATGCCATCTCATACCCTATTCTGCAAAGGAACACGACCGTACCTGGGGAAGTGAGACGGTACTTGATCACTGCAAAAGTTTCTCCCTCAACCCTTATCTTAGACTCTCCGATTTCGTACTACTTCGCCTTCGAAAACATAACCTATGATCAATATTATTTGTCACTTCCACTACGATACAACAGAGTGCGTGATTATTCCGTCGAAGTTCTTGATGGGTCCACCATCATTCTTCCTCGGAATCCGGAACAACTTCATTGAAGTACGTGGGCTCCTCTTCTCGCTTGATTGGCTGGTTTGAACGACTCGAGCTTGAACTAAGCCCCTGGGATGTTGATGAACGGCAGGTAGTACCATGATCATTTGACCGAAGTCGCTTCCTTCGGGGGACCGTCGGCAGCCGGTGTCCATGACCCTCCTTGCGAGCTAATTCATGCTTGAGTTCGCCGTTCTCGTCATAGAGATGCGGGTGTCTCTGAGAAAAGAAGAGCGCACGCCCGTTTTCACGGCGGCTCCTGTCTACTTCAGGTTCAGGATAGCCTGTTGTAATAAATCAGTAGTCGCAAATTTCAGGAAAATCGGTGGCACGCACGGCGGACACTGTGCTTGTAAATAGCCTTTGTGTTTGACCTCTCCTTCGCAGTGCTGCCCTCAAACCAGTCGCTCTCCACGTCGCTCGTATCCACCAGGGTTTCGTTGATGTCGCATGTTGTAGAGCTGTCCAAGAGGCTTAGCCCGCGCTTGACACCACGATCAAGCTCATCAGTGGGCTTTGTGTCAGTTGAACGAGTGTTGGTGAATCTGATAGACTGGAAGGACTCGTTAGTCGAGCTTGAAAACATACTGAGTGACCACCGAAACGTACCACGTTGCCGTTCGAGTGGTATGGACTACAATTCACAACAATATCCTCCCGGGGCTGGTGGTCTCTTTGAGGTTCAATTCGAGAGCCGCTGCCGCATCCAAGCCCTAAGGTAAAAATGACGTCGCTGTCATCGTCTTGCCGAATGTCAAAGGAAGGGAAAGACTTTGTCATGCGGAACGACGGG